>BBXU01003062.1:0-32508 GCA_001598975.1 Parachlorella kessleri
GGTGGGGGGGGGAAGGGGGGGGGGGGCGAGCCCGTGACGGTGGCGTGTGTGTGCGGGGCGGGGGGGGGGAGAAAGGTGGTGTAGCTGGCCAGCATAAGTTGGACAACAGGGTGGCCGGCCCAAGTCGGGTCAGTAACCAGTGATTACTAGGCCTGGTAGAGTTGAGGGTGGCTGTGCCAATTCTGCCCATACACTAGTGACAAGCCGGTCGGGCTCGTCGTTGGAGAGCAAGCCAGCCTGCCCTAGCGCCCCTGTAAGTGAGTGAGATAGCCTGCCCACCCGAGCCTGTCAGTAGGCTGTCATGCCACCAACCTCCAACCGGGGGGGTTGGCCATCTTGGTCCACGCATCCACCTCAGCGTCGGGCTTACCAGCCGGTGAGCCTTCGTTGCTGTCCACACACTGCTCGTCAGTCACCAAGGGCTACTGCCTGACTTCCACCGAAGGCGCCCCACTGGATTGCTGGCGCAGCCACGATGCCCTGGGGAGCGGACAGGCGGCAAGCGCAGCAAGTGAATGCCCGCTGGGCCTCTCGCTATAGAAAGGCCAGCGCACTTGGCAGCAATACAAGCACGAACGGCAGCAGCGCGGGCGGTAGACATAGCTGGCACAGCCTAGGCGGTGCTAAACGTGGGGCCAGGCAGCTGTCAAGCAGCTCTGGGGCCAGCGAAAGCAGTGATGGCAGGAGCTCCAATGGGCTCATTGATGCGCAGCATGACTTCAGGGTAGGTGTGGGCCCTGGAAAGGGTTGACAGCAAAACTTGGCTGGCACCCGGTCGTAAACCTGTGCATGTCGTGTGGTGAGAAACGTTGTTTGATGCGGCTGAGAAGCCGGGAGCCCTAAGATTCTCCACGGGTCTGTATTCCTACCAACCCCTGCCACCCTGTCACCCAGGGTCGCTGACCTGGCAGAGTTACATCGTGCTTTGTACATCCCCCATCCAGCAGGGACTCACCTGAACCCAGACGGCGCCCCGAGCCTGCGCCATTGATTCCTCCCCCCTTGCAAGGATGGCAGGCTTGGCGGGACTGCCTGCCCGCACCCGCCACCATCACTCTACATGTATTCTTGCTTTCAAGGCAGCCCGCATCCTGTATCTGCCACTGCAGTTCTATGCCAAGGGCCTCTTTGCCAGCCCCTGGGTGACCAACTGGCGGGGGGTCCCCACCCGGGGGCCCCTGGACCAGGCCCGGGGCGTGGTGTGGGGCCTGGGGACCATCGTGTGCAGCCTGCTGGACTGGCCCATCCGTAACCTGTCAAATGGTGTGTGGGCGGGGGTGTGAAGGGGGGGGGGGGGCGTGCGTGTGCGTGTCAGCGCTGGTGGTGGTGGTGGTGAGATGCGTGTGGTTTGTATGGGGGGTGGGGGGAAGGGGTGTGGCAACATGGGGCATGGCCTGCTTCACTGGCCCGTCACAGCCTGTCAAGAGGTGAGGCCTCTACCACAGCTGAGGAAGCGGAACGCCTAGACCTTCTAAAGATCGAGCTTTCCAGCCCACCCGCTTGTTGTTGCTCCTGCTCCTGCTTGCAGGGCGGTGGCAGTCGCATGTCAGGTGTGTGCCGGCCGCCCCCCTCAGCTACGATGAGCAGCTGGCAAAAGGTCTGTGGGAAGTCTCCGCTGAGGTGGCAGGCGTGCCCGTCAAGCCTGCTGTCCCTACCAAGCAGCAGCCTTGAGCAGCACTGGCGACCTGAGCTGCGATGGGGCCCTCCTTCAGCCCCCCTGGAAGTTGGGATGAGCAGCTAGACCAGTGCTTGCCTTGTGCAGCATCCTCTGCTGGGCAGCTGCTTCAGTAGGTTGGTGCGTTCGGCAGGCTGCTGGCTGTTTTGGGAAGGCAGCGGAGGGAGTGGAATTTGAGGGTAGGTTGCCGCGAGCCGCAGGGCTGGATGCACGGTGTGCTATGGGCTTATGTCAGGCGTGTGGCTCGTAATGGGGGCTGGTGCTGGCACGGCTGCCATTGGATCTGGCAGCTCCAGGGTGATGTGGCAGCTCCAGGGTGGCACTACTGTGTTCTACACCACCTGCCTACCTGCCTCATGCTGTGCATGATGCTGGGGTACTGTGACACAAGGCACACATATTGGGTTTTCCCTAAACATCATTATGGTTGGTACTATACTCAATGCTGTGGTCTTCAGGCAGTGGTTTTGTCACCCCGTTTGCCTGTACGCCTTGCCTGTATGCCATATTGGCTTTTGCGCACTACACTTCTTCCTGACATTCGAGTATACTTCCGACATTTTCCATGGAAGTACCGGAGGGCGTATGGCACCTTCCCTGCGATGTCCCTTTGCCTCTTTTATCAGCCCCCAATGGTGTCATGCATTCATGACTGTCGCTGCTAATTTCTAAAGGGTCCCGCATCCGTTGTTGTCGCATGCTGCTTACGCTCCCTTGCAGCTTGTGAAACCTGGCTGTACTCCTGAGTTTGACTCGGCTGAAAATCGTAACCTCGACACAGAGTGCGGTGACCTTGCACTGAAAATGGCGCAGTCCATGTACAGCGCATGGATCAATCAGTCACTGACCGTTAAAAGGGGAGCTTGTGCAGCCCTTTCACCCCATGCTGAAGAGCAAGTGCGGCCGAAGGCAGGAGGGCGTGGGGCAGTATGCAGGCCTAGGCGCCTGAGCAGCCGCTGCTACCCTTGCCAAGTCCTGGTGCGATGGACCAGCCTGAGCAGCCCCCACAGCTGCGGCAGGCGACTCTTCATGGATGCCCTGGGCAGGGAAGTCTAGGGTTGCTCTGTGAGCTGATGCGTTGAGTTGGGGAGGGAACTCAGCCTGTATCTGCCGCCCGACGCTGGCTCCCCAGGAACTCAAGCGCGAGCCTGCTCCCACCGTCCACCTCTCCCAGCGCCGGCGCCTCACGTGCTGTCCATGCGGTCGTGGTTGAAAGAAGGAAGGTCGCCTTGAAAGGTCCCGTCCTGAGCAGCATATATATGCAAGGAAGACTTCAAGGATCATTCTGAAACACGCATCATGCAAGGTTCAGCTGGCGAGGCAGCGCGCCTGCAAGTGCTGAACGCCGTCCAAAATAGCTTATCGGACGCAGCTCAAGACTGTTTGGAAGCCTTAGCCAGCTCGGCACAAGCACTCAGCCTGCGGGACGTGTCGTCAGGAGCCATGCTGTTGGCCGCCCTGGAGGCTGTATCAGCCGCCCAAGCCGTGGAGGATGAGGAGGTGCACGTCATGGATCGCTGCCTGAAGGGAGTGTTTATCTCATCTGCCGTCTGTGGAGCACCTCTTTGCAATGCTTCTGGGTTGAGAAGTGGCACTGGCTTGCACTCCGTACGGCACTTCTAGCCCTACACGGCAGACTTGGTAAGCCCTGACTAGCCTTGTGTGCTATACCTGCAGGCGCGTGCCTATGACCTCATCAAGCAACTGGAAGCGCAGGCTGCGGTTGTGGCGCAGTTGCTGGAAGGCTTGAGTGCAACACTTGGCGAGGTGGAACAGGCCTCAGTGACAGCAGGTGGGGCATGGTGGGCAAGCCTGCAATGGTGGGGCAATGTGGAGAGTTGCCACGGGAGAGTTATAAAAGGTTTGGCATGCTTTGAGAGTCGCCGGTTCAGGGCCTGCCAGCACACGTCAGGGGTCTTGCCGCTCCTTGTGCAAGCTGCCCACCTTCAAATAAACAGTACAGGGGGTTGCCACCTTTATCATGCAAGGGGCGCCCGGGCGGGCACCAGCCAGCACCTCTGGGCAGTGGGCCTTTTTCTGCATGCCTCTAGGCTGAGGCTGACCAGCACGGGCGGCTGAATAGCTGGCCGGGGTGTTGGGAGTGCTCTGTTACTCGAATTACCAACCCCTGCCAGCTGCTGTGGCGACAATGTTCCAGCACGTCAATCGCAGGCGTGGAGGCTGAGACGCACCGCCTGAAGGCACCCGAGGAGCTTGCCAAGGTGGACAGGTACCGCGCGCAGCAGGCGCAGCATGCGGCACGCCTGGCGGCGCTGGGGTATGATGATACGGTGAGAGGCTCTATTAGACCTGGCATTGGATGCGCCGGGGATGCGGGGCCACGCATTTCTGGCAGATCCCTCACCAGGGAAGCGTCATTGTCAGAGGCAGGGCAGGCACGCAAGCTTCCTGCACCAGTCGTCAGTCTGTGGGCAGCAGCAGCTGTCACCACACCAGCGGAAGGCACTTGGCTGGGCAGCGCGCTGCCACGTCCTCTCAAGCCGCACTCACAGCCGCCCACCTGCCCCACTTACCTGCTATTCCAGGCACGGTTCTCGGCTCCGCAGGCTTGCATTCCTCCACTGCTGTGGCCCCCCCCCCCTTTGTGTGCAGCTTAGTCATGGTCACCTACGCTCCCTTGGCCACAAGCATGGCCAGCTCACCGCAGAGCTCAAGGCGGCAGAGACAGGTACACAGCGCTTTGCGGGCCTGCCGGCGGACATGGCGGCAGCCAAGGCGGTGCACCTGGAGAAGCTGCAGGAGCTGGAAAGGCTCAAAGCCAGGCTGGCAGCGGGGCTGGCAGGGCTGTGACTGCTGTCACTGTTCGGCATGGCATCAGGCAGTGCGAACTAAGAAGAGGTAGGGTGGGGTGGGCTGGACTGGCGTGGCAGGATACAATTGTGCTCTGGGGCGGCCATAATAGGTCCGTGGGGGTTGAATGACCACTATGCGACCTGCCAGCAGATGATGCAGCAGCCGAGGTGGTACATGTGGGAGTCAGGAGGGTATAAGGAATGGAAGGGCGTGCCTAGGGCTGTCAGGTTGTGGTGACACTGGCAGCTCGTACAAACTGAAGTGTATTGCCTGGCAGCTGCCAAGGCTTCATGCTGTGAATGTGCTGGGTGTTTCTAGCTTGCCGTTGAGGAATGTACTGCCAATACAATTTTAGGAGTAGATGTGGCAGAAGCACTAAAACAGCCACTACTTGCCCTAGATTACAAAGGAAAGTGGGGTAAAACATAAATACAGCAGAAGTAGCAAGGTAAGAAAGGCTTACGAGGCATGCAAGGGTGAAGCTAGCGGCTCACACAATAATGCAAGGGGATACCCGGGGGGACAATATATGCAAAGAAATGCACAGGGTGTATCACAAAATGACACGACGTAAATGGGCGTATGCATTATCTTCAAAGCTGGGTCTACAGACAGATAGGCAGCATGCCGCGCAGGTGTAGAGTCACCCTGCAGCTGAAGTGCAACCATGGGTTGGGCAGGCTAGCTGCCTGACAATGGGGGGTTCACATTTGTCATGAAGGTATACGACCTTTTGGTATACAGTTTGAAAGCGCAACACTCCCCCTCACAGGGCAGTGAGCACCCCTTGCTGAACCCCAACGGGCCGCGGTTGCCGCTCAAACTGCAGTCGGAGGGCTTCGCTGAGGGGCGGCCGCGGCAGGACGAGCAGGTCGAGAACAAGCTGCGGCTGGCAGGCTAGCTGCCTGACAGCTGTGGAGGTGTCACAGTCGTCAGGGATAGCCCCCCTTGGGCTGCTGAGAGGGCCTGCTGAAGGCCCTCCACATCCAGGAACCAGGGGAAGGTCTCTACCAGGCTGCATCGGCACAAGGGACAGGGGGAGACCCAATATGCTAGGTGCCCTACAATCTGCACGGTGGCAAAGCACTTTGCACCTGGGCCTGGTGCCCCACCCCCATGGAGCCTCACTTCCAATTCCCCTTGAGAAACTCTGACACACCAGCTCGCTGTACCTGTCAAAGTCTGAGTAGGGCCAGGTGCCACCAGAAATAGGCTCGCTGCCTTGCCCCTCCAAGCCCAGCAGCCGCCGCAGGTCCCCAGCTGCTGCTGCAACCAAAAGCCGGCTGTCGCCCATGCTGAGCAAGTCGGGGGCCCGGAACACCATGGTCTGCACGTCGGCTGTTGGGAACAAAAGCCGCAGATGCAGCAGCATGTCTGCCACCGCAGCGACAGTGGAGGTGAGCTGCTCTAGCTTGGGCATGAGGTGGTGCGTGGCCTGCACTAGGTAAAGACGTATAGAGGGTGGGCCATTATCAGCAAACACAGAGGAAGGCAACAGGTGCTCAACCGAGCGAAGGCTGCAAGGCAAACAAAGAAGCTTGTGGGATCAGCAAGTGAGCTCAAGGGGTGCATCAGCAACAGTGGGAGCCTAGTGCTAATCTGTTTGCCAAAGTCCAGCCAACATCGCATTGCGAGCTCTGAGGCAGGGTGAGTCAGCGGACCTGCATTTCGGTAGATACCAGCTGCAGCTCTACAAGCCAGCCATCTATGCGCGGCAGGAGCCGGCGCAGCTGTTGCAGACTGGCTGCTGCTTGGGAATCGCTTATTCCGAGCCTGTCTGCTAGGGATTCCTGCAAGCAGGGTGTCCTAGAAAGGGAGCTATGCTCTTCACTGGCAGCCTTCTGAATTTGCCCTTACAAAGGCAAAACAAGGTGCTTCACCTAGAGCTGCTGAAGGAAAGCTAAGAAGCTGGTAGGCTGCGAGGCTTACGGTTATAGAGGACAACCCTTGAAGCAGGTCGTCATCCCCGCCCAACGCATAAGGGCAGTCCAAGTCGGCTGCTATCTGGTGCTCCCAGGGAGAAATTTGAGCCCCTGGCGAATAGCTCATACTTGAAGCTGCTCGCCCTCCTGTAGGTATCGCAGCCTGCCAGAGCGTCTTGCAGGCAAATCCATGCCTTGTACAAGTTGGGATGAAACGTGGTGACAACCACAGCACAGGCATACCGCTAGAGGTGAGCTATCCTTCGATTTCAGATGCTACTGTTTCGTCCTCTACATCCACCATGCGTAAGCTTGCGACTGTTAAAGGGATGCAGCACGCCGAGCATGATTTGAACGTACGGAAGGATGGTACTGAAGGATGCAGCAGCCGACCTCTGCTGCTCCACCTCGGAGGTGTAGGGGTTTGGCGTCCAACACTTTTTGGCACAATGGTAGCAAAGAACCCTTTTGAGCAGTCTCACCAGAATTGTCCATACCTTTCACGGCTTCAGAGCGTCACTCAGTTGCCCAGATACAATTTTAATTGAGGTATCACACCGACCATATCATGACTTCTCGACCATACACGGGTGTAGCAAAATACACGGTCGCTGGGCGATCTTAATACACACGAGAGGCACTGCAACATATAGTGACTGAGTACTAGGGTACATGCAACCGTCTTAAAAACCAATGCTACTACTTATAGTACACCAAGTGCTGAAGCAGCTCGGCACAGACATGGAGAACGTCAAGGAGCACGCTTCCGCACCACGCAAACAAATATTATATGGTGCAAGGGCTGGGCAAGTTCTCCTCCCTTACATGGCATGAATCCAGGGTGTCAGGGGGCCATAGACATATAGCCTCCCATACTACCACATTCGTATGCCCTACTGGCTCTCCGAGAGTCCCACCAGCAGGTAGAGGCCCGTCCATACAAGCTGTTCACGAGCATGCCGACACAGTTGCGGGCTATCGCTGGGGTGAGCCCCTGAAGCCCTGCTGGCTGCGCAGGGAGCCAGTCCACTTGAGCTTCTGGGTAATGCCCTCATACCTGCAGCCAACCAACTGCTATTATAGGAGCACACTCCCTGCAGGGGCTGCGTGGCGTACATTCCTCAACCAAAGCGTCTGGCCCCCAGCTGCCCTTGCTCAAGTGAACACTCGAACGCCTGAGGAGGTGTCATCGGCAGCCTCACCAAAGTAGCACGGAGCATCCTCCGCACAGGTGTGTCGTTATGTCTTGACATACACCACTACCAGACGGAATGTGGAGTGCCCAGGAATGACCCTCTGCTATGTACCCAGGTCAACGGACCACAGTAAGGTCAGCTCACTCATCACAGAGACAAACAGGGTTATAGTTATGTGGCGCAGTCACCCTGCCCGGCGCCACAGGGCGGGAACAAACACCCAACCCCAGCCTCACCAGTCCTCGTCCAAGGGGTGCATGTTGATCATGGGCAGCGCATAGTTGGCGGTCTTGCATACAATGGAGCTGTCACGCAGCATGCGCATCGTGTGCCGCCCATCGAAGGATGCCCTGCAGAAGGATGAAAGGGGGGGTCCTCACAGCAACTACAGCTGTCATGGGAGCGGAACACCATCCGTCCAACCAGGCACAGCATGCACAGCATGGCTGGGTTGTCATAGGTTGGCCTGCAGAGATTGCTATAGCAGGGGGTGAGCCGTCAAGTGGCATCTGGTCTAACCGTGCGCAACCAGCAAAAGCAGGGTTGCCAGCAACCCAAATCTAGCCCCCACAGGGAAGCCGCCTCCGCAGCCTTAAGTGCCACAGTACTGGCTGTCATAAGGAAGGCCCCAAAAGCATGGTGACCTTTCCAATCACCCAACCATAGCACATGGGAGACGAGCAAGCATACTAACAACACCCATCCCACAGAGACGGGGCAGGAATCGTACGCAAGTTTCTAGAGCCGTAACCCATGCACCAGGGGGCACAAATAAAGGAAAGTGAAGAATGGCATTGTGCCCATTGTGAGCAAGCGCAACTTACCTGGCATGCGACCGAGAGGCTTGCGGCAAGTGCACCTCGATGACTGATGACTCAGGGACGACTAAGGGGCGGAAGGACAGGGAGTGTGGCGCCACCGGCGTGAGCAGGGTGCATGGCACTGAGGGAGCCACCATGGGGCCCCCTGCACATCAAGCGAGTGTGGGATGCAGGCTTCTTTGATCTAACGATGGTTGCATAAATGGGATGCATAGTAGATCTCAACTGCTGACCTGCTGCAGTTGGCCAACAACAGGGGATGTACGACGGCTTCCGCAGAGCCTGCAAGCGTGCCGCTAAGGGACGCTGCTTTCAGGCCCACTTAAACCATGACGCCGGGTTTAAAAAGACGTTCAATTTGAGACACAGGCATTCACGGCTGCAGCCCTGAATTTTACAGGCAGGGTGCACCACACTGCATCAACCAGGCCTCTCACCTGCGGACATGCTATACGCAGTTGACCCCGAGGGGGTAGAGATGATGAGGCCATCAGCCTGCAAGTACCACCCACAGGGCCACCAGGGGCTGGCGTTACTGCTTCAAACTCCCAGCAGAAATACAACCTTGGAGTTTGCGTCCGGACCCAAACCCCACCAGCAAGCTGGAAGGAAACAGTATCCCACCTTTGCCCCATGCCTCCCGATCGCCTGCCCTGGATTGCACCTGTACTGTGGTGAGGTGCCGCCCGTCCACAAAGCACTCCAGCACCACCATGGCCGGCGAGGCGCCTCGATCCACCAGCGTCTCGTTCAGCACATGGTGCACCCGCTGCAGCTGCCCGCCCCTGCAGGGCAGGTAACGGCATCGGTGCTTTGTCGGGTGCATGGTGCACCAGCCTGCAACTGCCTTTCCTAAGAATCCATCACAGACCCACGTCCGCGAACCTCCAGCCCAAGAGCCCAGTACCTATTTCTACAATGCACCTCATTTCATGTGGCAGGGAAGGCGGGCAACACAAGAGCACAAGCGACCCATCAGCAGTAGACACTAGCTAGGGCTGGGGAGAGCAAGCCTGCTCACCAGTGCACTTGACACTGCTTGCGTGACCGGAGCGTAGCAAAGATGGCCTCTCCCTCCCAGGGAGGCCACAGCAGCCGCGATAACACCGTGCGCGCCTGCAACCGTCAGATGCTGCCTTGTCACTCCGTCCAAATTAAAGACCAGAAAGACGCCAAGCTCTGCAGGGCTGTCCCCGACCACTGGGGAACTCCCACCTCTAAGTGTAGCCGACTGCACACCAGGCCCTGTACTGTTGGATGCAGCGAGCGTACCATGGAGGCATTGAAGGGCGTGAGGAAGCCGAGCGTGCCCATGGCAAAGCTGATGACCGGCGGCAGCGGCAGGTCCTCCACAAACAGCGAGGCCAGGTGAAGCACGGTGCCGTCGCCTGCATGCCGCATCATGGTCAAATTTTTGAACTCCTTAGTTTTACACTATTCATATGAGCTACGCACCTCTGCCTGCGTGGTTCACACCTTACCACACCTCCCAATCTGTGTCCAGGGGTACAAATGAGGCAGGGCAGGGCAGCAGGCCACCAAAAAAGGGTTCAACCAGGGTTCAACCCTCCCTGTGAATACCATGTCCATCTCAAGCTCATTGCAGGCAATGACAACTAAGTATAGTCCCAATAGGCCACCCACCTCCCAGCGTGATACACAAGTCCACATCTGTCTCGTAAGGGCTGAAGGCGTCAAACTCGCTGAACTCCGTCTGGTGCACCGGCCGCTCCACGAGCACCCGCAGGTTGTGGTGGCGCAGCCTGGCAAGAGCACAGGAGGGCATGGCGGATATGCAAAACGTGTGCACGAAGCCAACGAATAGTTGGGCCGCTGACAAGCAAAAGCTATGGATTGCATCTGCCCAGCCAAGCTATGCCGCTGAAAGGCACAGCATGCATTCATGATTTATGAACAATAACTGGTGCAACACCACTGTCCACTCCACCGACTGCACCAGCCTGAGCTCAGCAGTGGGCGACAGTGCGGCCTACAGGTCGGCCACAACCTCGCAAAGCCGCCTCCCGCTTCCCACGAACCATGTAGCAATCTCCTTCAGCTTGTGAGAGGCTGCAAGGTCGCCAGGCTTCTTCACTATGAGCACGCTCTGTGGGTGCCCATTCTCCCACACTAGCCGACAGCGCCGCCGCAGCTTAAGGCCGCTGTTATCGGCCCAGCCCTGCAAAGGGGTGAAAGCCCACAAGTGCAACTTCAGGTGCGCAACAGCTGTATACCGCAACCGTAGCGCGCCTGGGTTTGGTATAGGACCTCAACCAAGTGGCCAGGACCACTGCTTAACCACAGTGCTAGCTCACCACTTTGCATCCCTTAACCAGATCGGACTCGAACTCGTCGGCTGCTGTTGACAGCTTGAACTTGCTGGTGTAGCTGATCCCCGCTAACAGCTTTTGGTACTCCCTTTGAAAGTCGCTGCTAGCACTCACTACCTGGGCGGCACCTTGAAACCGTTTCAGTGAGCACCCCACCCGCCTGAATAAGACTGCACGGTGCATATGAGGTTGGTCTAGGGGCTGTCGGCCTGCCAGGCTCATGAACTCTGATGCAGGCTTTACAGCCTAGTTCATGATCCGTGGCGCCCCTAGGCGACAAAGACGTCTACAATTTGATCGCAATTGGTTGGTGCATGCTTCAAACCTCTTTCAAGGGGCCGACTTCCCATCCAGCCTGGCAAAGCGCGCTGCGGTGCTGCGGGGTTCTTTACGGGGCCTGCACCGCCTTCGGCCCTTTCCCAGGCCTGCTTGTCAGAGCCTGTGCAGTAGCCACCAAGCCTTAAACCCGCCGGCCCTGCCCTGTTTACGTTGGCCGTAGAGTCACATCTCAGTGAGCTTACCGCTGAAGGCCTGCGAAAGAGCAAGGTATGCTTTTGTCGCCATGTCTGCATGGTAACAAACTAGCCTAAGGGTCAGCACATGGTCATGCATGCATCTGGCTTGGTAGCCCCCGTGCTTGCCATGCCCAGCTTGACTCCGTGACTGAACCATAGATGCAGTCGCGGCAGGCGCAGTGCAGAGCCTACCCGTGTGGCTGAAGCCCCTGAGGGCCTCAGCAATCAGCCCCCACGGGGTTGCATCTGCAGGCGTAGACATATTCGCAATACCTACTTGCGCTGGCCGGAACTGCAGGGACCAATGACGGTGCCACTGCCTCCCAGCTCTTCTTCTGAGGGCAGCAAGCTGAGCAAGAAGGAGAAGAAGCTCAAGGCTGCGGCACTGGCGGCGGAGGCAGCGGGCGCCACCAAGGGCGCCACTGTTGTGGGCACGGAGCCAGCGGCTGGTGCAGGCAAGAAAGAAAAGAAAAAGAAGCGAAGCAAGGGGGAGACGGCAGTTGCCGTGGATGGTGAGTGCGCGAGCAGCGAGTTTGGGCTGGACTGTACTAAAGGTGCTTCCCTTCACCTTCAGATACTGTCGGCTTGGTGTTCAGGTGCCAGCGGGGGCTGGTATTGAGCTGGTTGTGATTGGCGTATTGGCTAGATGATAGGAGCAGCATGGCAGTGGTTTCCTGTGTTAAATGGCTCATACAAAGGTACAGTCGAGTGTTTGAGGTTGCAGGTGACACCTCAGCTTTTAGCGAAAAGAAGCTGAAAAAGAAGAAAAAGAAGCGTGAGCAGACCGATTCGGAGGCCACGACAACAGCAGCAGAAGGAGCAGTGGCGGATGTCCCAGCTCAGGTGCAGCAGCAGGTTACCGACGATGGTGCTGAGTTGGCCCGTCCGAAGAAGAAGGCCAAGAAGGCAGCACAGCAGATGCAGCACAGCACAGTCAGCGCGCAGGGCATGGCCGAGGTGGGCGACCGCCAGCTGGCGGCCAGTCGGCCGCCCTTGCGCAAGGTACTGTATGCTGAGCACGCTGAGGTGGCGGGCATGAGTAATGACGACGTGGCGGCCTGGCGAAAGGAGCGGCGCATCAAGCTGCAGGATGCGGACGTGCGGCCCATTACGCGCTTTGACCTGTCAGGTGAGCGAGGCGAGGGAGGGTTTGATACACAGGGTGTCAAGTAGGAGTGTTGGTGTCGAATTAGTGATGTGTTAAAGTGTCACCGTGATGTGTTAGAGTGTCACCGGAACAGACTACTTGCCAGCAAGAGTAGGAGCGTGGCACTTGGACAATCGCGGACCAGCTGCGTCCATTGTGGCAACAGCATTTGTGCATCCATACGCCCCGCTCGCTCGCATAGCGCCGCCAGAGCTTAACGTCTCGCGCAGCATCTCTCCAGGCCCGCTGACGCCGCCACTCCCTGCCCTGTAATCAGTAAGGGTGGCAGGTAGTGCGAGCGGAGCGGAGATACGATACAGCTATGCGTGGGCTGGGCTGGACGCAGTTATGCTTTGTGTCTTGCCAACTGTCGTGGCATCCCTGATGGGTCACCACTGACACCCTCCCCACGCAGGCCTGAGCCAGCAGGAGCTTCATGCCACCCGCGCATTCACCCAGCCCTCCCCCATCCAGGCCCAGTGCCTGCCGCTGGCGCTGTCGGGGCGGGACCTGGTGGGAATTGCGGCCACCGGCTCTGGGAAGACGCTGGCGTTTGGGCTGCCGGCGCTTGCGCACATTCGTGCTCAGCGTGACGCGGGCGTGGCCTCTGGTGAGGTGTCAGCGCTTTTAGGCATATGCTATGGATATGCTTGGGTATGCTACCATGGCTTTGGCCGATGGTTTGGGCCTGCTGGCGGTCGGGTCACTTGGGACTGGGCATGGGTGAAGCTGCACGCGGGTTGGGCATGTGGCTTTCCAGTCTGCACACTTGGATGTAGGTGGCCTGCATATGAATAAGGTAGTGCTTTGATGGTATACTGTCTAGGTATAGCACCTAGAGGAAGGTGGCTGATAGCGGCGGGGCAGCTGGGATGGGGCGGCGAGTTTGGGCAGTGCGATCGTGTGTTGCTGTGTTTGTGATAGGGACCCGCATATTTGTCGTGCAGGCAAGAAGCCGGTGGCGCTGGTGATTGCTCCTACTCGAGAGCTGGCGCTGCAGATCAATGCGGTGCTAGAGGAGGCGGGGGAGAAGTGTGGCATCACGTGAGTCGTGGAATGGTCATCTGGATGCCCTGGGATTCCGTGGGGTTCACTTGTTGATAGCGGCATGGGACCTTGCAGGGTGCATTTGCAGGGCTTGGCCGTGGGAAGAGCGGTCTGCACTGCCTGCGGGTGTGCTTTGTGAGTGGCCTCTAAGGGCATCGAACGCCTAACATGTGAGAAGGCCGGGCTTCCGCTTCCAAAAACTGCTAGTGTAGGACCTTGACCCACACATATGCACCAGCAGCAGCATCCCCCGCTCTGCGCCGCCACCGCACGCGCTCGCGGCTCGACAAGCGCGGAAGCAGTAGCACAGCCACAAGCGTGCATGGCTGCAGCGCCGCTGCTGGGCTGGAGGTTGACTCTCCTGCTGTTTCCCTGGCTGCAGGTCGGTGTGCGTGTATGGCGGCGTGCCAAAGAAGGAGCAAATGCAGGCCCTTCGGAAGGGGGCGGCAATCGTGGTGGCAACCCCCGGCCGCCTGGAAGACCTCCTCAGCGACGGGGCCTGCAAGTGGGTGGCTGGCTGACAGAGAGGCGAGACCTGGTGAAGTGTTGTGAGAAGAAGCCAAAAGCTCATCAGTGCAACCGCAATGTAGCACATAGGCAGGGCATGGGATGGATGGGGAGGTGCTAGCCGGCCGGGTGCTGATGCCGGGGTGTCTGCCTACCTGCCCTGCGTGCGTACGCGCAAATGTCACCGCTTACTTAACCTGCCCCCATCCCCCCCCCTGACCCGCAGGCTGGACGAGGTGTCCTACCTGGTCCTGGATGAGGCCGACCGCATGCTGGACCTGGGCTTTGAGCCGCACATCCGCGCCATTGCCAGCAAGACCCGGGCCGATCGCCAGGCAAGGCCCTCGCCGTTTGCGTGATGCCGCGCGGCCCTCCTGCCGCTGAACCGCTTTGCCACCGTGTCTTGGATGCGCAGAGGGGTGGAGAGGGCGTTTGTGTCGCTGCCAAGCAGCAAGGCAGCCCGCTCATCATGCAGAGATGGGCCACACTGGTGGCATATCGTCTTTTGGCGGTGTGCTCTACACCCTGTGTGTGTGTGTGTGTGCGCGCGGGCGTGCGTGCGTGCGTGCGTGCGTGCGTGCGTGTGTGCGTGTGTGTGTGTGCGTGCTTGCTCTACCTGCTGTGTAGTGTGAACCCTCACTGTACCCCCCCCCCCCCCCCCAATTAACGAAGCCGTGCAGGCCACAGCTGTTCACACGTGCCTCGATGCTGCGCTGTGCTGTGCAGACGTTGATGTTCAGTGCCACCTGGCCCTCTGCCATCCGGAAGCTGGCCGCGGAGTTCCTGTGCAACCCCGCCAGGGTGACCATCGGCTCCCAGGACCTGGCAGCCAACCACAACGTGAAGCAGGTGGGTCAGCTCTCTCTCTCTGGCTGGTGCAGGGAGCTTGTTCCGGCCGCCCCCCGGTGACTGGTATGTCCGATGTGGGGTTTCAGGCTCCGGCGTCGCTTGCGGTTCCCTGTGGTTTTACGGCTCATCTGCTGCGGCCGTATCACTCCGCAAGTGATGGCTGACGGCCAGCGAGAAACTGAGACGCCTCCCCTGCTCCTCCCTCCTTCCTTTTCCCCAGGTGGTGGAGGTGATTGAGGCCCCCGCCAGGGACGCCCGGCTGCACGAGCTGCTGGGGCGGTACCACAAGTCGCGCACCAACCGCGTGCTTGTGTTTGTGCTGTACAAGAAGGAGGCGGACCGGGTGGAGCAGTTCCTGCAGCGCAAGGGCTGGAAGGTGAGCTAGCCGCCTAGCCGCAACCCCTGAGGGGTGCGAAAAAGGGGCGGAAAGAAACACACCTTGTAGGCAGCCCGCCTCTGTAAAAACCTGGAGGCGGGCGGCTGCAGTGACACTGCCCAAGCGCAGTGCACCCAAGGGAGTCGAGAGGTCTGCAGGCGGGGCAGTACTACCCCTGTCGTTGGTGGCGACACTTAAGTGTCACGCATGACACACAGCATGCCCCCCTGGTTGTATGGTCTGCAGGCGGCTGCCATCCACGGCGACATCACCCAGGCCCAGCGCACCAAGGCGGTCGAGCAGTTCAAGGCTGGCAGCATGCCCCTGCTGGTGGCGACCGATGTGGCGGCGCGCGGGCTGGACATACCCGATGTTGAGGCGGTCATCAACTACTCCTTCCCGCTCACCACCGAGGACTATGTGCACCGCATCGGGCGGACGGGGCGCGCGGGCAAGACAGGTGGGTGGGCGGGTACCCTGGCAAGGCGAGGTGGGGGGTGGAGGCCTGCCGCGAGGGGCAGGGGGGTTGGAGGGCTGAGGTGTACAAGGGATCGTAGGGGCGGCGGGGCGCATGTGCATTGTGCTTACGTGAGCTGGGTTGCAGGTTTGCTATGATCGTCTCTGTGTTGTCGTTGGTGGGGCAAAGGCCTGCCTTTCCAGGGTCCTTGTGGGCGCCACCCCGGCCCCCTTCCTTCCTCTCCTCACTGCTCCCCTGCGGTACGTACGTGGTCCCCTGGCTCCACCAACAGGAGGCAGGGCTTGCCCGCTGTATGGGGACGCGAGCAACGAGCCAGGGTTTATGGGAGGAGTATTTTGTTCCAGGCCTGCATCAGTCGTGCGTGTGGTTTGCAGGCGTGGCGCACACCCTGTTTGTGGGCGCCAACGACAAGCCGCGGGCGGGCGAGCTGATCAACGTGCTGCGGGAGGCCAAGCAGGACGTGCCCGAGGACCTGCTCAAGTTTGGCACAGCAGGTGAGCGTGAGGCCAGGCGGGGTTTGCGGGCATTTTCTGCAAGAATGTGGATGGGTCCCTGCCAAGCCCGCCTGGAAGCTGTGAGGGCGGGGTTTTGGACTGGGCAGCGGGGCAAGGGGAGCGGGGCGCCTTGGGTTTTGGTGGGGTACGGTTTGGCGCGGCTGGCATGCTAGGTGTCACTGGTAATGCAGACATGGGTGCAAGGTGGTGAGCCGACAACAATGCTGTCAACAACAGGCCAACAGAGACGGTGTCTGTGTGGGGGTTCTGCTATAAGAACCCGTGCACAATAGTGGAGGCGAGCCGTCCCCAGCGTGTGTGCTGTCTAGTAGTCTAGTCTAACAGCGTACCGCCACCTGACCATGCTGCCGTGAGTCCCTCAAGCGGGGCCAACAAAAAGCCAGCATGTGTGTTGTGTGCAGTCAAGAAGAAGGAGAGCAAGATGTATGGGGCGCACTTCAAGGATGTGGACCACACGCAAAAGGCCAAGAAGACCACGTTTGACAGCGATGACGATGAGTAAGGTTGTGACCAACCTATCCAGGGAAGGGTTCAGCTCCTTGCGCTGCGAGGGCTGTGTATTTTAGACATGTAGGCCTCACAAGATCCCAATTGGTGAGCGAGGGGTTGTTTGATTGCGGCAGCCAGTCGAAACCAAAGGGCAGTGGCAAAGACGCTCAGGTATGCTTTTGGTATGCTTGTTTGAGAAGTGGTGCAGTACTACTCACGTGCCTGAAGCTTGGTAACTCTTTGGTTCACTCTTTGGGTGTTGCTCTGTCTCTTGCTTCTATACTGCTATCGCCAAGGCCTCATTGACACCCCGTTGGTTTGCACCTCGTTTTGGCTTGGGCGTCGGCCCCAGTCATGGTCGGCCTGCCGGTGTTGCTGCATTGGTCTGGCACGCATGCTATGCTGCCTTATTGGCCCAGCCAGGGGCAGCCAGTAAGCCCTGCAGGGCGTGTGTTTTGCTGATGGCAAAGGCCGGTGCGGAAGTGTTGTGGTGCGCCTGTTCCCTACTGCCAGCTCTGCTTGCTGGCGCAGCTGGCACCCGCTGACGTGCTGTCCAACCCGTCACGTGCATTCTATCTCACAATCTGGCTGAAGCTGCAGCTGAGGCTCCATCATAGGTCAAGCCTCCACAAAGAGCGCTGTACTACTGGAGCTCCCACTCAAATCCCCACAGCCCTAACAATAATTATCCAACACGGAGCCAGGAAAGAATCAAGCCAACCCTTGACAACATCAGGGAACACCAAGGCACCCCGGTCAATACCAACAGCACCCCTTGAGTGGCCATTGCCAAGGCCAGGTTAGCTACTCCCACGGCGTGCACCGAAATCAATTCACAGGTCCCAGGTACTTCCCCATGACCCAAGTACCAGTCATTAAGGAGGGCAGGAGGTGCCATAGGCCCAGCGCAAACGAACGACACATGTGTACACCACACAAAATAGTATACTCTCAGCTCCCTACACTGTACATGATTACACACTTCACATTGGCCGCGCTACACGTGGAAGGCAGGGACCCACCCTCAGCCTTCTGGGACACACCACAGGTCCATACACTCTGCATCCAGCCCTGTCAGTCCAGCTCATCTCTCACCCCCTGTTCGCACTACCTGCCACCCATGCTAATTACACGTACTTCCATACACACCTCAAGCGCCCAGGATGAGGCAGGCAGGCAGGCCTTGGAAGCTCCTCAAGGTCCGTCCCCTCCCCCAACAACCCAACACGCCCTCGTCACAGACGACCAACCTTGGTGGTGGCTTCCCCCTCCGCACGCTCTCTCCAGCGGCCAGCTGCTCAGCAAGCGCGACCCCACTGTCAGTCGACCTAACACCACATGACCAGCTGGCTCAGCACCTCCACCGCCTTGGTGGCTTTCCCTCCCCCCCCCCCGCTGTCCCAGCACCCAACCGCCGTCCCCTCGGCCTCCACGACAGCCATCAGCGCAGCAGGTCCAGCGAACACAGCATGCCCGGCAGAGCTCTGGCCACTTTTGGCAGCGCCGGCTTCGCCAGCGTGCGTGCCGCCCCTCCCCTCTCACAGCTTGAACTCCTTGGTGGCCTTCTGCTCCTCCCCGCTGTCCTGGCGCCAGCTGCTGGGCATGCTGTCCTCCTCGTCAGCGTTGGTCGACCACAGCTGGCTGAACAGCACCGTGGACAGGTACCGCTCCCCAAAGGACGGCAGCACCACCACCACCCGCTTGCCCTTGGTCTCAGGCCGCTGGGCTATCCTGCGCGCGCAGGCAGCATGGGTGGGTGGTTGAGTGTGTGTATGTGTGTGTGGTGGTGGGGGTGGGGGGGGGGGGGGGGTAGGGGGGTGTTCAGGGCATGTGTCACAGCTGCAGCTCAGGAAGGCGATTGGAAGGGGGGCAGCAGCACCACCACCACCACCCCCTGCTTGCCGCTGGCCCTTGGCACCGCTGCTACCCCTCCATTTCCTCTCCCGAGCTCAATAGAGGAGGGCAGGAGCACGCGCCAACCGCCCCTTGGGGTTCCTGGGCCGCCTTGTAACCATGCAGGGGCGAGGCTGGGAGCTCGTGCTGCTCAAGTTCAATGACATGCTCCGTGCTGCTCATAGTTCAATGACATGCGCCGTGCTGCTCATGTTCAATGACATGCCTCGTGCTGCTCATGTTCAATGACATGCGTCGTGCTGCTCATGTCAATGACATGCGACCTTCTCATCTGCCAAGGCTCCCGCCCCATGCTCTCATGCCACCCGACAAGCCATGCCACCCAACCAAGCCCTCCCCTCTTCCTACTACTGCTGCTCCGAGTGAGCCCCCGGGAGATGCGGGCCTTGCCCAAGCCCGCACCTCACCTCATGGCTGCAACAAGCTGCTGCTCCCAGCAACAACCGCACAGGATGCCCGTCCCCTGACCTGAACGCCGTGACGAATGGCCCCATATCTAATAGGTCCCCCGCCCACCCCTAACCACCCACCCCACCCGCACTTCAATACACATATAAACAACCACCATCACCACTCGCCCACCCCACCCCCAGCCCACCCCCCAGACCACACCCAAACAGATTCCTGCCAGGACGTGCCCCACCACAAGATTCTGCAACGAGCATCCAGTCCTCCTCGGCCAGGTTCCCCCCTAGGGGCTCACCTGATGGCTGCCACGACCGCTGCCCCCGAGGAGATCCCGCACAGGATGCCCTCCTCCCGCGCCAGCCTCCGCGCCATGGCCACGGAATCCTGGCTGCTGACCCGCTGGATCTCGTCCAGCAGATCCACTTGCAGCACCTTGGGCACAAAGCCGGCACCGATGCCCTGGATCTGCGCGCAGCATGCAGACCGCGCACATGGCGACCGCCAGCAGGCAAGGGGGTCGCGCAGGGGCTACACCATCACCCACATCATCACGCCCTCCACGTGCACCACCTGGGGCACACAATGCCGGCACGGACTACCTGAAGCTCCAAACGGGGGGACGCAGCAAGGGCTCCCAACAGTGCACATGGGGGGGTACTACCCGTAGGTACGTACGTACGTACGCACCTGGTGGTACCCGGGCTTGCCGCCGCTGAGCACGGGGCTCTCTGACGGCTCCACCGCCACCAGCTGGATGGACGGCTTGTGCTCCTTCAGGTACCGCCCAGCCCCTGCAGCAGGAAGCAAGGCTTTGTTACAGCTTGGTACCTGTCCATTGATGACTTGGGGGACCAGCAAACAGCTAGATGGACGGCTTGTGCTCCTTCAGGTACCGCCCAGCCCCTGCAGGTACGCTTGCGGTACATAAAGCCATGGGTGACTCAATACTGCCAGGACATGGATATAAGGCTTGTGCTCCTCCAGGCACCGCTCAGCCCCTGCAGGCACACGCACAGTCCATGCCACCATATTGCGACCCAGCAAGCCACCCAGCCTGAAGAGACGGCCTGCGCCCTTACACGAACCGCACAGCCCATGTAGAACCCAGCACTTGCAGTGAGCGCACGCCGCACCCATTATAGGGCCCATACGGCTTGTTCAAGGAATGGGACGCCCCTTCTCTCGCCGCCACCCCACCACTACACTCACACAGCACCACCCACACCCCCCGCGCCCACCTGTGATGGTGCCGCCTGTGCCGACCCCCGCCACGAAGTAATCCAGCTGGCCCGCGGTGTCCCGCCAAATCTCCGGGCCCGTGGTCCGGTAGTGCACCTCCGGGTTGGCGGGGTTGTCAAACTGCTGCAGCATGTAGGCGCCCGGGGTCGACCCCAATATCTCTTCAGCCTTCTTGATTGCCCCCGTCATCCCCTGTGCAGAGGCCAAGGGGAGAGACTGAGGCCTTGCATGAGGGTTGAGTGGCTGCCAATTGCTGTGACTATGTAGGCACCCAAGTGCATGGCATTGCCTCCTCCTCAGCCTTCTTATTTACATCCCCCCCCCCACCCCTCCAGCCACGCCAGTCATGCCGTACATGGGTGCAGGTAGGGGAGTACATTGGCCACAATGCTGCTGCTGCAAGATAGCCTTGCACATAGCACCAGCAGTCGGCTGACTGTCCCGCAATCAGCAGCATGCTGTGCAAACCACCAGCAACGCCGGTCAGCAGGACCGCTGGGTGGCTACACACCCGCCACCCTTCACCCAACCCCCGCTGCAACCTCTCACACTCCCCACCCACCCACCCACCCACCCACTCACCAGCTTGCCATTTGTCAGGACCAGCTCCGCCCCGAAGGCCCGCAGCAGCACCCGCCGCTCCACACTCATGGTGTCTGGCATGGTCAGCACCAGCTTGTAGCCCTTGGTGGCAGCCACATACGCCAGACCCACACCCGTGTTGCCCGAGGTCGGCTCCACCTGCAGCAGCAGGCAGCGGGAAGGGCTGGTCCCTCCTTGACACTGGCACCACCTTGGAGCACCTCGTGGCTGCCACGCACTGCAGTGCTTGCTTCCACCTACCCCATGTGGGATTTAATCATAAGGAGATATGCAATCTTCAAGAGTAGAAGCATCTACCACGAGGCAGGCCTGAGTTGCTGCCCGATGGGTTTCATGAGGCAGGGCGCAACAGGGCTCAGAAACCAAAGAAAAACCACACGTGCACAGCAGCCACACTTGCGGGCACAGGGGCACAATGTATGGCGTCAGGCACAACAAAGAACCATCCCCTTACCCATGATCAACAGCCACCCCATCCTCAGCAGTCTCACCAGGGTGGTTTTGCCCGGGGAAATGACTCCCTCCCTCTCTGCCCGCTCAACCATAGCATATGCTATTCGGTCCTTCACGCTGCAGAGGGTAAGAAAGGTTCGTAATCAAAACACTTCTACGCATGCACAGGGGTTACCCCGGGGGAGGCAGAATCATGTTGGACGGAGTCTCTCACTGCAGAAACTTGGGACCAGCCTGGTGGCCTGCAATAGCAACCAGCGGCCAACGCCAGGCCAACTGTCCAGGACATAGTCAGCCTGCCAGCACTCCTCACCTGGAGCAGGGCTCCATTATCTCCAACTTGCAAACGATCTCGGCATAGCACATGTCATTCACTTTATTTAGCCGCACCTGCAGGCCAACAGGCACTTAACCGGTTTCCCACGGTGCCTGGTTTCATATTCACCTTCACCCAGACCTCACAGCAAGCGCTGCACGTCGGAGCACCCCCCTGCCCACCAGTGGTGTGTTGCCAATGATTTGCGTGGCGTCCGCCTTGATGCCTTCGGGGCTGACTTTCGGACCCAGCACCGAGGCCACATCTTGAGCCAGGGCCTGAGCGGCGGAAACTGGCCGCAGCAGCTGCCTGCCGCGCCTACTGAGGGTTTCAGTTGCTGCTGGAGGCCTGTGGACGCTAAAGGCCCTCCAGGCTCGCGGCTGGACTCCACATTTGCTGGCACCGGCATGCAGTCCCTTGGACTCGAAACACCGCTGCATTCGTGAGACGGGGACTTGCAGCTGCGTTTCTGCACAGTTGTGGGTGAGATTTGAGCGACTTGAGTGTGCCGAGTTGGTCAGCAAATGTGTCCTGTACACAGGTAGCACGGACACTGCGAACAAGCTGTCACAGAACGTTTACCCGGATGATCTGGGAAGGTTCACGTCTCTCTAGGCAGGGAACTAGGTAACCACTCATGCAGAATGCCAGCTCGGCCGCTCAGCAGGCCGATCATACACCTCTTGGGTTTCTCCTCTCCCCGGCTGATGCTCACCTTACAAACGATTTGTTACAATCTTTCGAAGTGCAAGACGGACCTTGGACAGGGGTGCTGGACCACAACCAAGACTTTGTGATGTTTATCGGCATCATCTTTCCACAACACTGCCAGTCGCCAGATGGACTGTGACATTTACCAAGCCGGACACAGCTTTTGTGCATATACAACTGTCGCAGGCTTAGAAGTCTGCTTAGACTCATTTGGTGAAGCCATGCTGCAGTAAAGTTGCAAATAAACCTGCTGGGTAAAGGTCTACAGATTGAGATCGCTTGAGGCCTCCCTTCAAGATCTGCCCCACAGCCTGGGTGCTGGAGTCCCAACCAAACTTGCAAGCAGCCACCCCTGCCAACGTATGTACAATTGTTCCACAACTCCTCTTTCATTCAGCCAGACTCGTTGACGCCTTGCAGCACGTTGTCGTGGCACAGGGTGCAGACTGCGCATGCGCCCTGGTGGGACACCGCCACTCCCGCCAGCCCTGCCTTGCAAGAGTTGCCGTAGGTGCGGCCGTCCACGCCGCAGACGGGGTTGAACACGTTGGTGCAGGCCACACCTGCGGGGTGGGGTGGGGCAGGCTGGGTGGGCGGCGCGGGCGGTGTGGGGCGCGGCAGGCCGCCGCCGGGGTTGCAGTCAAAGTCGTTGCGGGGGCACAGCAGCAGCTTGCGCACACCCTGCAGCATGCAGGAGCCCACAAAGGTGCTGCTGTTGGTACTAGTGGCAATATGCTGGGTGCACTGCCATGAAGTGGCTGTTTGCTGATTGTCATGGGGGCTTAGCTTGGGATGCCGCACGGCATGCAGGCATCTCCAAGCCAGACTTTACAGAACACCTAGGACATGTCGAGTGGGGGCACAGGCTTCAACAACAAGCCTACAAGAAGCGAGCAACCCACCGTGGGGTTGGCTCCAAGGGTTTGGATAATGCCTGTCGCTTCAGTGACGGCAGCTGCACCAAGAAGTACCGCCATGACTGCCCAGGTCTTCATTGCGATAAAGAGCAGGACTTGAGTTAGCCGTAAGAGAGTTTAGCACCGGTGAACCTTAAAGTCACACTGTGAAAGTTTCACAACTGCTAAATTTATGGCCAGGCCGTGGGATGCCAGCGGCAGCTGCCTGACTTTGAATGAAAGCATGGTGAGTAAGAACAGCTGCTGGCGGCTTCTTGTGCTGCATCCTTCTCGACCCATGCTGTCTGCTTCAGATCCCGCAAGTTCTCACCATAACGACGTGTCTTCACGGAGTTGCATGGCAGGCTGCTTAGCCAACAGACAGGCTCATCGTCCATTGAGGGCACCACCCAACTTTCCAATGAGCAAGCTTACAGCTTACAAGGCTCTAGTCGTGTAGCTGACGAAAGATCACAGCTAATGAACCTAGTGTGTGGACACTGTAATAGAAAGTAGGGTGTGGTGCGACTGAGTGGACGAGTTCATGGCATGTTGGCATGCGACAGCGACTTGCCAGCACTGCTGCCCGCTGCTGGCAGGCCTGACGCATGTACAGCTCTGAAGCAGGAGGGGTACAACAGCAGCATTTTGTCTGGAAGTTTGACTATGATGAGCAGCAGCATGCTGAGCAGTCAGTTGCCCTGGTTTGCACCCTGCCCAACAGCACCATGGCAATGATACCCTTCCACACCTGCTGCAAGTGGAAGGCAGAGGTAGCAGGGCGCACCGCGCAGCGGAAATCCTGGTGAGTCTCATGTCACACAAGGCTGCAGCGGTGTCTAGCGCATCTCAAATCACTTGCACACAGCTTCGAATTTTATAAAGCCAATTCCCTACCCTAGTCAAATCCTGCTACGTTTAGGGGATCAGCTAGCTGGTTCCTTAGCACAAGAGGTCTCCGACGCAGGGTGCCGCACGTTGCCCAACACTTATGCCCTTGCAACGGAGGTCCCCAACACAGCAGGGGCGGGTGCCGGACTCCGTCTGACAACAATGCCTTGCTATAGCCCAAACACTACAACACACTCGACAGGGCCATAAACTGCTGCACACTGCCTCCACAGCCCTCAATGTGTATACTGCATCCTTGGCCGTTGCCACCCCTCAAGACTATGTTACGTCTCCCAACCATGCATTCACTGCTTGTGTGCTTTGACGTCATATTCGACCACTCTATCAGCCTCTGCCTCAGCCAACTCCCTCTTCAGCTCCTCTGCCTTTTGCTTCGCCCAGGCCTTGTCTTGTGGGCTGTCCTGGACAGCGCTTGCTGGGGCGGCGCCAGTGTTGCTGGCTTCCTCGGGCCCTGCGGTGGGGTCTAGCTACAAACTCATCATATTGCATGGCATCGAAATGAACAGGGCCCTGCGACGGAGTCTGAATACGTGATCATAATGCATGGCATCAGAATGAACAGGGCCCTGCAGCGAGATCGGGTCCACATCAAGGTGGAAGGGCATAGGGCCCGCAATGTGGTGATGCTGCGGGTGCACTCACAGAGGTTAGGATGGGTTCAAGTACCGGAGGTCATGCAAGGCCCACTGGATGAAAACAAGGCTGGGAGGAGCACTCCACCTCCTCTAATGCATTTCTTAGTCTCCGTGTCGCTCAAGCAGGCTCGCAGTCCGGCAGACAGCAGACGGGTAAGCTGAGCAAAGGCAGCGCGCACCTGTCAGGCTGGCGGCTGCGCCCTTCACAGTATCAACCACTGAGGCGGCCGCGGCGGAAGTGGCATTGGCCGCCTTGCTCAACAAGCTGTCCTGCTTGTTGGCCGACACTGCAGGGAGCAAAGTATACGGCTTAAAAGTGAGCCTGCCTTGCCAATATGGCTGCGCCACACCATTGCTATACACAGTCCTGTTTTGAATATTCGTATACCCCAAGTCGTGCTGGCACCCTTGGAAAAGTCGCACACTGCAACTTTGGCAGTCACGGTAACTCTGATGCGAGACACGGCAGACATGATGGTGATGCTCAGTATGAAACTTACTCTTGTCCCTAAGTGAGGCGTACTTTCGTCACCTTGCTTATCTGCTGTGAAGAAAGAACCTAAGAAGCGTGTGCCGGCCACCGGAACGACGCAGACCTTTTGGTCAGACAAGCTCTGAAGTAGCTTCACCATGACTCTCAGGCGCTGGCGCGCTACGTGCTTGCTGACGTGGAGATGGAGTTCATTGCAGCCACGCCGGCAGCCAGCCCATCTCGTGGCGACCAAAGCTTTCGCTTTCCTTATAGAGCCTGTCTTCGATTTTAATGCTGGCCCAGGCCCAGCCATAGGGGTGCTTGGCCAGCACCATCCTGCCTGGTATTGGCTGACCACCTACACGCTCCCACTAAGTACTTCTAAACCCAAGCAACAAACACTACCTAGCATGGTTTAACACCTGCCTGACGCTGGCCTAGTAGAGTGGCAAACCTGCCATTTGCAGCCTATACCCACCAACAAATGCTGCATTATAAAACCAAAAGCTGTTACTGAGCCTCAGCAGATGAGTAGACGAGGACCGCTTGAATAAGAGTAGCCGTCTTCACCAGGTTCAGGCAGCAAGCTGACCTGCTTGGAAGCACTGCGAGCCTAGCAACCTAGCTGCCTACTCTAACCTGCTTTTGTGCAGTCCCTGGTCTATCCCTATCCCTACGGCACAGTCCAAGCTGCCCTCCAAACAAGCAAGCCCATCTCCGGCTGGCTACTCTTCAAGCTCGTTCGCTCTGTGCCCCGTCCGCTGCAGCAGGTTCTGCTGGCCCATGATGTGCAGCATGGTGGGCGTGATCGCCACCTCGGGCTCTGCCGGCACCTGCATGCTGTCCTGCAGGGCAGCACAGTGACTACCGGTGAGTCAGGCTTCTGGGCCCTCACTCCAAAGCCTGGCGGGCATGAGAGTCAGACAGTCGGGCTTTGCGCGCTTTTGCATGCTGGCCTGCACACGCGTCATGCAGAACGTACCGAGCGTACCTAGGCTGCACCACCCGCATGCGACAAGCCAACTGCCATCCCCCTTGCAACTTTCCCGCCCACATACCTGCTTCTCCACGTCCCCAGCCCCCCCAAGGTGCTCCGGGCCCAGCCCTGCTGCTGCCGCTGCTGCTTGTTGGGCCAGCACGTCCTCTGGGAGCATGCTGTCCGCCCCATAGACCGGGTTGCGGTACTGGCTGGGCAGGTGGGTGTAGTCCCACTGCGGCAGCCGGGAGAAGTCAAATATGTGTTGTGTCTTGAGGTGCTTGAGGGGTTCTCCACGGAGGTCAAGATCCATCCTGGTCATCAGCAGTATCTGAGTCAAGGGGTTCGTGTGTTGCAAGGCGCTGGCCAGCTGCCCCGCCGCATACCAAGTGTAGTGCCGACCAAACAGCTGTGTGTGCACGCGTAAAACGCAGGGTACGACTCTGCAAGCCGCAGGCCTTGAGGAGGTGTTTAGGCATGGCGGCGCCCATCACCCATCGGTCACCGTCCCTGGAATATTTGCCCCAGGAGTGAGTCACATTGGGAACAGAGAAGCATGCTTTAGTGGACAAAAGCAGCGCTCAAGCAGCACCATGCAAAGTTGCACTCCCCCTGTTCAGTAGGGAGTCCAAAAACATGTTCCAAGCAGAGGCACCAGCAGCCAGTCCTGCCCCCGCCCTGCCTTGCCTGGATGTGTGTAGAGGACAGACACCTAGAAGCCTGATGCCAGGGGTTTTCCCTAGCTAGAACCTGCTGGACAGGAAAGCATCTGGGAGCGCCTCTTCCCCTGGCCCTCACCGGTATGCGCGTGAAGAAGCGACGGTGGAATGCAAAGGTGCAGCAGATGGACGCCATGGTGCCCACGCCCAGCGCCATCCAGAAGATGAAGCCCAGGGAGGTGGATGTCGTGAACTTGCCGCCGAAGGGGAAGGGGCGGCCCTCAGTCAGGGGTGGGGGCGAGGGCGGGGAGGGGGGAGAGGGCGGCCTGCGGGGGCACAGCAGACAGCGAAGGAGGTGACCATCTTGTAAACTTGCTACCAGAGGGGGGGTCTTGCATCACGCGCGGCCCAGCACGGCGCCGAGAGGGCGGCAGCCCAGCATGCAAAGCACGCCAAGCCATCGACACAGAGGCAGGCCACACTGCTGCAGCACACCCCCGTAGTGGGCTGGGTGCTGCGCTGTATAGCTACTGCTGGAGAGACATGACTCACGAGGGGGGCGGGTTGGGTGGGGCCGGCGGGGAGGGCGGCGAGGGCGGGGGGTGAGGCGGCCGGGGTGCTGGCGGCGGCGAGGGGGGCGCGGGGGGTGGCGAGGGCGGCCGGAGCGCCGCGGGGGGTGTTGGCGCGTCGGCGTCAAGACCACCTGGGGCGGGAGGTGGCGCATTGTACCTGCAAAGAGGCGTGACGTGGGTGGGGTGAGGGGTGGGGTTGGGAGTAGACGTAGGTTACTGCTTTGCTCTTTGTGGATCACAGGTCGAGGTCGGGACAGACGCCAACCTTTTGGCATTACCCAACTCCAGCAGCACGTCACCCTTGAGTGACAAGTGGCCCTTGAGACTACCCGACAACCTGGTTGGGCTGCTGCAAGCTGCAATCCGGCCGCGATAGCACTGGAACATGATCACCTATGCAGCAGCAAAGAATATGCAGTGCACCTGTAGGTCGCGCCGCTGGGGTACACGGTCGCGGTGGTGGGGTACGGCCAGACGTAGAGCACGGACTGGGGCGGGTCGTCCACGTACACGTCCGCGCCAAAGATGAGCGCCGAGTTGTTGGAGAAGGTGGAGTTGACAGAGTAGACCGTGGCGGCGCCGTCCAGCTCAAAGGCGCCGCCCTGGGTGCCCTGCAGCAAGGGGGCGGGCAAGAGGGGAAACAGATAGAGGGTGGTGCTGCCTGTGGAGACGGAAGCAACAGGAGGGAGGGGGATAGGCTGTGGCAGCGTCGTCGTGTGTCACCGGGCCGCCCGCCCGCGGTGCCCTGGTGTGTGTGTGTGTGTGTTGGTGGTGGTAGGTTGGGGGGGAGGGGGGAGGTGGAGGGAGGCACACCGTATATTGTGACGGTGGCGAAGGGATGAGCTCGTTGCTGGGTGCCGGGCGATTCCACTTTTGAGACTTTTAAGGGGGCTCACTCTCCCATGGCGCCAACCGCTGGTAGCCCCTTCTCCTCAGAACAAGATCTACCAAGGACAGAGACCCCCCCCAAGAGAAGGCATCAAATCCAGACAAGCTGCGTTGCGTACCGCGTTGCTGGTGAAGGTGCAGTTGCGGAAGAGCACTTGCGCGGTGGTGACGCTGACGGCGCCGCCGTTGCCCAGCGCTACGTTCTGCCAGAAGGTGGTGTAGTGGAACGCTGCAGGCAGGGGCGGGGTGGGGGGTGGTTGGTAAGTTGATGGAGGAACACATCAATCTAGCGCACGGCCCGAGACAGAATAAAGTGGTGGCAGGGAGATCGCACACATCCAGAAGGAAGACGTAGGCATGGGTGCTGCACATGTTTTAATCAAAAAATTATCGTCATGCCAGGAAGAGGAAGCCGATGCTGGCTCTGAGTTCGATAGACTGACGATCAACGACTCAAGAAGCAGGTGCCTAACCAAGGGCCTGTCGCCGCCTGGCAACAGCAATCCCGTGTTGGCAGCACAGCACAGGCCACCCAATGGACGGACCCGCCCTGACCCTATGCACAAACCCCCGGCACACTCACCGGCGGAGGTGCCCTGGTTGTAGATAGCGGCGCCTGCGCCCTGGCCCGCCTGGTTCTTGGAGAAGTCGCAGAAGCGGAAGTGGGCCGTGGCGCCCTACAGGCTTGACAACATTTCGCAAGTGGGTCGGACAGCAGGTCCACTAGCTTGCTTGAGATGAAGGCCACACTAGCACTAGCAGGGAGCACGGTGGCACCCTGGCACACACAAGGAGAAGCACGCACCCACAAGTCAGACTTCCGCTTGGCGGCAAACGCACTGTTGCTCCTCTGCAAGCTTGGCGTTCATGCACAGCGCCCAGCCTGTCTGCTACACTCTCTCCTTCCCCAGGCCGGTGACATGGCCCATTTCCCACTAGGTGCCCCTTCCCCCCGCCTGGCCCCTTCCCCCGGCCAGCACCACAGATAGTCCAGCAACACTGGTACTAACCCCACCTCCTGCACCACCACGGCACCATCGCTGGTGGACTGGACCCCCGTGAAACGAATGTTCTTCACGACGACCTGGGCGCTGCCCCCAGAGATGATCAGCAGCTTGTCAACCAGGCCGCTGCCGTCCAGGTAGCAGCCGCCTGCAGAGAGCAAAACCAATGCCCTTGTCAACTTGCACCTAGTGTACAGGTAGGAGCCACCTGCAGAGAGCAAAACCATCGCCGTTAACAACTTGCACCTAGTTTACAGGTAGCAGCTGCCTGCAGAGGGCAAGGCAATGTGAGATCAAGTTGCAACAAGTGGCGGAGGCGCGGTGGCGAGCCTCTCTGTCGACCAGAGCACTGCCATCCAGGCAGGGTGCAATAGGAAAACCCCACAGCAAGCTGGAGTGCAGCTGTCTTAGGTAATGCTACGTCTTAAAGATGACGCCTGGAAGGGTCACTACTGTCGTCCAGCTAGCTGGCATGTGCAGAGCCCAGCAACAACGCTCAGACTACCAGGACAGGACGTGAGGCATGTGGCTTGTAGTTGGGTGGGGGCCTTCCCGCCGGCCGGCTGCCCCCCCGCCAACCGCCCCCCCGCAGGGCAGCAGCTCGAGAAGCACAGCGTGATACAACCCCCATGGCAGCGCTTTGAGTCCTCCCTCACTCATTCATGCAGCGATCACCAAGCCTGGGCTCTGTGGGGGGTGCCGGCGCCTCACCTCCCTGGGCGTTGATGAAGGCGCAGGAGCCGACCAGCTGGAGGTAGCGACTCACCACGGGGGCGCCCTTAGTCACCCAGGGACCGCCCTTGGTGATCTGGATGTGGCCGCCCAGCGTGACCACATACTGGTAGGGGTCCTGCGGGGGGAAGAAAGGCGGGGAGGGTGGGGGGGGGGAGGGAGGTAATGGTATTACTAGTTAGCGTTGCAAGTGATGCAGTCAGCAGTCAGAAGGTCCTCAAAGGTTAGTTAGGCAAGTTAGAGCGCAAAGGAGCACTGCCGGCTCCTCCAAGCAGGCACCCACAGCTGGCCCTCACATTGATGGCCGCATATAGGTCCTCCTCGGTGTAGATCTTGTTGATGGCCTGGGCAATGGGAGGCGGCGAGGGCGGCGGCGGGGACGGCGGGCTGGGAGGGGGCGGCGGGGGCTGGGGGCTGCAAGTGGGTGGGGAGCACACAGAGCGTGATTCAAGGCAGGAAAGTATTTGGTTGCGTCATGGTGGCATCAGCGAGGGGGCAGCCGGAGCTGGGCCTGTATTTGATAGCGCACAAAGCGGTACCTGAGGCTGCATCTGCAGCAGTTTATGAGGCCTGGAATGACAAGGCAAGGCATCAACCCTGGGCTAGCGGTGATGACGCAGGTAATAGAGCAACTAACCAACAGCAGGTCAATGACTCACCCGGGGGGCTTGGGCGGGCGGGGCGGCGGCGACTTGGGTGGCGGGGGCGGGCTGGGCGGGTTGGGCGGCGAGGGCGGGGGCGCCGTGTACGTCACCACGGCAGCGGGGTGAAAAAATGTCGGGAGTCAAATTCCCATACTGGTCCGCCACGGGCATTGGCTCAAAAAAGGCCTGCAGCAAGGAGGGGAGCGGGTGAGGGAAGGAGCGAGGGTGATAGTATGAGTCGCTGCCTTGCCTGGCAAGCTCAGAGGCTGTTGAGCGAGTCACGCTTGCCGCTGCATGGACCCCTGCTGGGGAATGTCAGCAGCTGGGTTGCGCCTCGCTGGCAGCGACAGCCACCTGTGAGCGTCACGGCTGGTGATACACAAGGTGTGTAAGACTCGCAGGCTCGGAAACCCAAAGCGTGCTTGCCTTGGTGGTGTAGTATGAGCGCACGTACACGTCCTTGCCCTGGTTGTCCGCCCAGTTGCCGGTGAAGGTGCAGTTGACAAAGAAGCCCGCGGGGCAGCCGCCCTCCAGCAGCACGGCGCCGCCATACATGGCGGTGTTGCGCGCAAACTTGGTGCGGATGAACCAGGTCTCGCCTGCGGGGTGGTGGGATGGTGTATACACTCAGGGTCGATCCAGCCTCAGTGTGTGTGGGGGGGGTGGGAGTGTGTGTGTGTGGGTGGGGGGGGGGAGGTGGGGCACATCACCTGACCGCATACAATGCAACCATATAGCTTGCAGCAGGGGGGTAGGTTTGCCGCAAAGCAAGGGGCGTGCAGGGTTTAGGTAAGGGTTTGTCCGTCCCCCCCCACCTGAGGTGGAGATGGCGCCGCCGCTGGCCCAGTCCGCCAGGTTGTCGTAGAACTCGCAGTCGATGAACTTCAGCGTGCCGCCAGACTGCGCAAACACCGCGCCGCCATCCCCGCCTGCATGCAAACCTCTCCATGCACATTACTTCCATGCCTGCAACAGGTATCTCCATGCGCCATGTTGCAAAGAGGTGGCGCATGACAAGATTCCAGCTATTATGCACCCTGCAATGTGTTTCCGGTGGTGAGAAGGTGTGTTGTGTGTGTGGGTGGGTGGGGGGTGAGGGGGGTTGTTGCCTGACAAAGTCTAGGGCTGGTGTACATGGTGTCTCAAAAACACCTGGTGACAACCAGCCAGCCGGCCACTGCACGCCTGTCTCGCTCACCTACGCCCCCGCCAAACTCGCAGTTGATGAATGTGACGTCCACGGGGCCGGTGATGCTAATCATGCCGCCCGGCTGGCCGTTAGACTTGCCAAAGAGGAAGCGGATGTTCTGGATGACAATCTGCCGAAGGGGGGGCGAAGTGGGGGTAAGAATTGTGATGTGTGTGTGGGGGAGGGGGCTGGGTGCATGTTCCTTCGCAACCCACTGACTGCCTCCATTAGGGGGACTGGTGGGAGATGCCACTGTGTATGCAGTTCCAGACGATAACAGGTCTAGCGATTTACCAACGACTCCTTAGAAAAAAATGGTTGCTATACTGATACTCACAAAGCTGCAACGGAGCCCTGCCCGCTTCGCTATCCTGGGTACTGCATTGGCATCCCCAGCACCTGTTGGGCATTATGACTTTGTTCCCCTGTCATGCTGCCACTTGCGACCCCTAGGTGGCACTTGTGTCACCACCACACAGACCGCCCTTGTAGCGGGTCCTCAGTAGGCCAACCCTTCAAGCCCTGTGCCGGGTGATCCCAGTAGTTGTTGGTCCAAAGTCACTTGCACAGCCAGCGCGGCTTAGCTAATGAACTGCCCGGCCTA
>BBXU01003063.1:0-37819 GCA_001598975.1 Parachlorella kessleri
CTCCAGCCCGACCCCCCCCCCCCCCCCCCACCACACACACCAACCTTCGTATTGCCCGTGGCGGTGGTGCCGGCCTGGATGTTCAGCAGCCGCCCCTCCCTCTTGCCGTCAATGGTGCACTTGTCGCCCCAATCCTGGCAGGTGCCGACGATTGTTGTGGAGATCATGAGGTAAGGCAGCAGGGCCAGGGCGCCGGTCTTGGCACTGCAGGGGGAGAGAGAGGGGTCCGGGGACCACGAATGGTGGCGTGAGGTGGGGCAGCTGGGCAATAAGCGGTGGGTAGGAGAGGGGGTATACTGCTGGCAATGTTTAGGCGGCAGTCCTGGCAGGCGTCCTCCACTGTCGGCGGGACAACGGGATAGGCAGGGACTGCACCCACACAATCACAGTCAAAGCAAGCGCAGCAAGGGGGGGACTCACGCTCCGGTGGGGACCATGTGTGCCGCGATCTGTATGAGGTTCACAGGGTAGGTCTGCGCAAAGGCTGTCCCCAGCTGCGTCTCGTTCGTGACGATAAAGTCTGGCACGACAGCTGCACACACCATGCAAGGAGGGGGGGGGGGGGTGGGGGGGGGGTTCAGGTAAGGGTTCAGGCATGGCAGGACATGTCCTGGGATGGTGCATCAAGCCAGCAAGCTTTTTCAAACTGGTGAAGCAGGGCATGGGGCGGAGGAGGGTTGGGTGGGGGTGGGGGGCGCTGGGGTTCTGGCTGCCCTTGACGGGTGCACCAGGTAGCCGCACAGCACCCCGCCTGACTCAATCTGTGAACACAGTGATCATGGGAAACAACCTTGTGGCAGCTTGGCAGTAAGTAGCACAGAGTGACTCACGCGTCGGTCTGACTGGGGGCGTGAAAGGTGCCGGCGGCGGCGAGGGGATGATTGCGGGGGCGGCTGCTAGAGGCTGGATGGGAGCCCGGTTGCCCAGGCCGCCAAAGGTGGGCTTGGGGACCTTGTCGGGGCCGGTGGTCTGGTTGGGGTAGATGTCGAGGCCGGTGGGGGGGTAGGGATCAAAGCCCAGGGTGGTGTCCTGGTAGTGCTCCATGTTGATGTCGGCTGCGGAGGGGGAGGGATGACACATGATTAGTCACGACACGATGTGGTTAGAGGCCAGAGCCCAGGGTGGTGTCCTGGTAGTGCTCCATGTTGATGTCGGCTGCGGGCGCTTCGGGGGAGGGATGACACATGATTAGTCACGACACGAAATGGCAGGGGTGATATGTGAGGCCTTGACAGCCGTGGGGAAAGGGGGCAGGAATGGCCAGAGAGGTCCTGACAATGCCTGCTGTGTCTCATGACAGCTACTCCAGGGGCATGGTAGTTATGATAAACCCGAGCACCCTTCCTCAGCGCCACACGCACCGCCCACCAAAACGGCAGCAACCTCCATAATGTCTGTCCCAGCACCCCCCTCCCCGCCCGCCGTTTTGCCAGCCATGGACCACAGCAAGCACGCTGCGTGCGCCCGCCCCACTACCTCAAAACCCACCGGTGAGCAACTACTACTACTACTACCTACTCACAAGCCCCGTCCCCGCGCCGCACACTCACCGCCCACCCTCATGGCCTGGTTCTGCAGGAAGGTGTAGTCCCTGAACCCCGCCCAGGAGCCGCGCCCCAGGTCCACGGCGCCCCCCAGCCCCGCCTTGTTGGCGGTGAAGGAGCATGACGTGCACAGCAGGTTGGCCTGGGCGCGCACCGCCCCGCCAAAGTTGGAGGCGCGGTTGCTGTCAAAGCTCACGCCGCGCAGGGTGACCTCGTTCCCGTCCTGCAAGCGAGGCAGAGGGGCCAGGCCGGGGCTGGTGACATTTTGGAGGGCCCCAAATTGCTAGATTCTCACACCAACCCTTGCCCTGGGCCCCCTCTCCCACTGGTCCACCTCGCCCTACCAGAAATGTTGTCCCCTTTCTACCGGCAGACTGACAGCGTGAGGAGACAGGCGGGGCGCGCACCTGGACAGACACCGCGCCGCCATTGATGGCCCAGTTCCGCTCAAACGCGCAGTTGGTTGCGACAAGGGACGCGTTGGTTTGCAGCAGGATCGCGCCGCCATCTGCACCACCCCGGCAGCACGCAGCAGCAATGACTCGGCTGTAAGGCAGCCTCTCACACTGAAGGGTGGGGCTGTGGACTGCCTTTGCCAGCCCTTGGCAGGAGCTGGGTGTGGGGCGTGGCACAAGCACAGGCTCAGCCCACACTTTGCCATGTCACCGTACACTCCCGGCAGCACAGCCACCAGAGTCTCCCCTTCAGGCCGGGGTTCAGCCCAGTGCCCCAGCAGGCAGAGCAGTGCAGCACAGGGACTGTCAGACGACGCTGCCAGGTGCATACTTTTCATAGCAGGCCCAGCAGGACCCGCCCGCCCGCCCACCCACCTGCGTTGCGTGCGTTGCCGTTGGTGAGCCGGATGTTGTTCAGCACGAGGCGGGTCCAGGCGCCCGACCCGTAAAAGATGCGGCCTGCCTGCTTGGCGTCCAGCACGCACAGCCCGCCCAGCGTGGTGCACAGGCCCTGCAGCCAGCCACGGGCCAGAGGAAGGCCCGTCTTGCCAAGCCCGACAGTAAAGCATGCCGGGCGTTCGCCAAGGGGTCGCCAAGAGAAGGTGTATATATGATTTGCCTGGCGCCCGACGCACCCTGCACGGACCTCGCAGGGTGGCGCACAGGCCGCCCCGCTTTCAAAACACAGCAGCGGCAGGCTCTTCCTCTTCATGCCAGCTGGCTGGTTACAGGCAGGAGGCTGCTGAGGGCGCCAATGCCCTCGATGGCAGCTGGCGAGCACACGCAAGCAAACAATCAGCACATCAAGGGCCCACTGCGCGTGCCCTGCCTGCTTAAACCACGGTACAAACCCCCCGGTGGACCTCCTAGGACGCCATCCAGACTCTGCTGCTGTCACTACCAGTTGCAGGGGCCAAGACTCACGTTGATCTGCACATTCCGGTTGATTGGAGGGAGCAGGATGGTGCCATTGCCTTCCGCCCCTGCGTAGCGCACAAAGTGGCCCACTCACATGTAGCCTAAAGACACGGGGACACTGCATGGTATGGGGCTGGCTACACCCGCTGGCTTGGGCACATCATCTCAAAAACTTCCACAGCGCTGCGGCCCTCAACTGCTCACTGCCAGCATTTCCTTTATCACCACACCAAGGGCGCAAGCATCTATCCAGTTGCCTTTGCACAGGGATGCCATGGCAAGGGGTAGTTAAACTCTACTCGCCAGCCAGCCGGTTGGGGCAACTCCAGACCCTTCAGCCCACCCTGATTGACCCACCCGTGAGTACAATGTGGGCTACCAGGTTGATGTTGGTCTGCCCCGCGCGGATGGCGGCAGCCAGCCCCTGCTCCGTGTTGACGGCCACAGCTGGAGGGGAGGGAGGCGGGGGCGGGGAGGGTGGGGGCGCCGGCGCCGGGGGAGGGCTGGGCGGGGCGGGGGGCGGGGCGGGGACGGGAGGCGGCGGAGGGGGGTAGATCGGCGCTGGAGGCGGGGAGGGCGCGGGAGGCGGCGCCGGCGGGGCGGTGAAAGAGACGGCGGCATTTGCCGGCTCGATGCCCGCACCTGGGGCCACAGCAAGGTCAGACACAAAAATGTCAGATTTGACTTGTAGCTGGCAGAGCTGCTTGGGCTGGCTAATGATACTGCGTGAGAAGGGCCGTTGCCTGCCCTAACCCAGCGTGTACGGCCGTCTTGCCGAATGATGCTGGCGACATGAGCTGGTGCAAGAGCTGGCAAGCCCCATGCTTGCAGATGCTGGGCATTGCTGGGTGGCAGCGTGGGCGAGCGGCGCATGTGCTGCGCGGCATCGTGTGGCAGTGGCACACTCCTGCTGCCATGCATACTTAGATGCAAGTACGAGCCTGCGGTGAGCTGCAAGGGCGTACCTGCTGGCATGGGTGTCCAGTACAGGTTTGACAGGCTGGAGAATCGCAGGTACACATCTGGGCCCCAGCCGTACTGCAAACCACCACAAAGAAAAGATGAGCATAAGACTCAGGGCATTGTGCATCCAGTCCTGTTCGTACACCTCAACCCTCACTCCCTGTTCGCATTACCTGCCACCCATGGTAATAAGTGGGCCAGCCAGGGCTGCGGGCTGTGGAAGAATCCTTGAGGTACCTTCCACAGCTGGTGACGGCGACTAACCGCCTCATTGCCACATGCAATCAGAGTATCCTAGTAAAGCACCAGCAAGCAGCGCTCGCTCTGGTGGTGCCCTGGGCAGAGGCTGCGCCTGCACACTACACTCGTGTCCTAGCCCGCCATGGGAATGCACGGCCCCCTCTGGGGTGGTCGCTGACTACTGCTCACCCCTGCGGTGCTCTGGGAAAACGTCGAGTCCTGCACCCACAGCTTGTCATAGCCGTCCATGGAGATGGCGCCCCCGCCCTGGCCTGCAAAGGTGTACCCAAGGTGTACTCATCAGGATTGCCACCACCCAGGACAGGGAGGGTACTGAAGGCGCCCTGGGTAATACAGCCGCCAGTAGAGATGGCAATGCTCATGTGGCTGCATGGATCCCCTTCTGTGTGCTGCTAAGCTGGCCTTGAGCAGGTCCCGAGCCCTTGGTGATACTTGACACTCGAGAAGCGGCTCAATAGCAGAAGGTACATGTTGCTACCAGGGCATGCCTGGCACCCTGAGAACCCCTTATCAGTGTGGCAGTACATTGACAGGCAATCCACACAAGCCAAACTCCAGACTTGCCGGCAGCATAGAAGGCACCACTCCAACCACAGGGATGCTTTGGATAACACCAGTGGCCCGCTGATGGACAGCTCTGTTACTACCGCGCGCTTGCACTTGTTCAATGGCTACCAAGGTGAGAGCCTGCTCACCCAGAGAGCGCATGCACATTCAGCCAGCCAGCCCAAACCCCAGCACCCACCTGCGGAGTTGCCAGTGAAGCTGCACTTGTTGCAGTAGCCAGTGGCGCCGCCAAGAGAGATGCCGCCTCCCACGGTGGAGGCACTGTTCTTTGAGAAAGCACAGCGCACCCAGGTGACATTGGCGCCGCTGTAGACGGCAATCGCCCCGCCCTGGCCGGCCTTGCTGCTGGCAAAGGTCACATCCACAAAGCTGGCCACTGCCTGGCCATACACTGCTGCCGCCCCCCCGTAAATCTGGGTGCCCTGGGTTTGCAGGCCGTTCTGCAGGGTCAGGCCTGTGATGGTCACCTGGGTCTTGGCCCCTGTGATTCCCAGGATCTGATGCGCGCTGTTGCCGTCGAGCACGCACGGCTGCACGTCACACGCGTTCTGGATGATGGCTGAGCCATTGAGGAGGAGTGAGGCGCCTGTCACAATGTTGGCGGCCACGTTGATGGTGACACAGGGCGTTGAGCAGTTGCGGGTGTTGGCTGCATTGATGGCTGTCTGCAGTGTGCCAAAGTCTGTTACTTTGAAGGTCTGCATGCCCATGCCAGGAGGCGGGGTGCCCACAACGCTCGCTGGTGAGCTCGCGCCAGTGCTGCTGCCGGTGTTTAGGGTCCCTAAACTGACGCCGCTGCCGCTGCTGCTGCCTGTGCCGCTCCCACTGCTGCCAGCACCCGGCGCCTCACTCCCACTGGTGCTCGAGGGGCTGCTTCCAGTCGAGGGGCTGCTTACAGTGGGAAGTGCCGTCACACTCCCGCCGCCGCTGCTGCTGCCGCTGTTTGAAGGGCTGCTGCCGCCCCCAAGCTGGCTGAGAAGGGAGCTCACATCGGCTGCAAGCACGCATAAACCAAGGTTGATGTTTGCACGCAGGCTTGCTGGGTGGCTCTGACTCCCAGAGTATCAAGAAGCGTCACCCACATCGTGTATGGCAAGCCTACCCCAAATGGTTTACAAATATACGTATAAATAAACTGGTATGCTCTCAATAACAAACCGGAGGGACCTAGCCATGGGTACACTCCATCAGCCAGCGTCGGCACGCTGCTACATCTGCTCTGGAGACAACTTACTTTGAGCTTGCGCCCCAATTGTCAGCCTTTGTAAGCTGTATGCTATTAAAAAGGCAACTAAAAGTAGACGTCGTGCGCCCATGGTTCGAACGCCAGCTAGTGATGGCCGCGCGTCATGTAGCTGGTGGGCGGGCCTGCTGGGCGGTCGCTAGCCCTAGTTTGCAGTGGGGTTCCTTGAGGGGCAGTGAGGTGTCCAACTAGCTCATGGGGAAGCCGCGTGGCAAGTCGGGTGGTTGGCTGTCATGAAATGTGCTGTCATGAAATGCATGCTGGAGTTGGTTGGGCCGGTCGGCATCACGACTATCTATACCCGAAGCTGCAGCGTCTTCATCCTGCTTGTTGAGTTGCAATTGGCAGCTACCCTGCCCGCGGCCTTGCAACAGGGCCGTACAACTGCCTTGCCAAGATAACTACCAGTGCAGCCCCTGCGGCCAATTGGTTAGGTTCGGCGCCCCGCTTATGGTAGTATAAGAACCCAAGCCAACCTTTCGTTGAGAAGCTTGCCCGTCGCCCAGCTGCGACCGGCCCAGCAGCTGAGACAGCCATGGCTACTTTGCCCTGGCAGCGCGATGACTCGGATGATGGTAAGATGAGAGCACCAGCTGCGCTGAAAGCGGAGCGTCCAAGGCTGGGGTTAGGCTGCGCGGCCCTGCTGCAGAGATGCGACCTGCTGCGATACCAACGCCCTTTCCTTCACCTTGTGCGTTGCAGAGGACCAGGCAGTGGACGTGAATGTGACACCTGACTTTGATGTGGAGGCGGTGCCACTCAAGGAGTACTATGCCGGCCTCAACAAGCGGCTACAGGAGCTGCAGGAGCTAATGGGCTCCTCTAGCCAGTACCAGATGCCCTCCAACTTCGAGAAGTACATGCATGGCGACATACCAGTGGGCGCGCTGGGCAACCCGCTAGTGTCAGCGAAAGAGTACTATGAGCAGCTCAAGCAGCTGCGCGCTGACAGTCAGGTGAGAGCAGCAGCGCGGTACGAGGCACCATGCTGACCCACTGCATTGCGCACCCGGCTGCTGTATTTGAGGGGATGGTCTCAGGGCAGGCAAGCTATTCTGAGTCACGCGTGGCCGCCTTGTCTCGCGGAAGTGCCGAAACAGTTGTGCAGCTGGCTGATGAAGCGCCTGCCGCATGATGATACCGCAGGTTCTCTATGCTGTGGCGCCTGAGGTCTACAGGGATGTGCTGTGGGAGGATATAGATGTTGCAGACCCGGCTGAGTACACCTACTGCCGCTACACGCCTGTGACGACTGAGGTCAGTCAGCGAAGGGCTCGAAAAGCTTCTTGTTCCCATCGTTCAGTGACATAAGTGGCAAGACTAGTGCTATATAGTAGCACAAATACCACTGTCATACAGATCGAGCTGCTGGGCATTATGCGTGTGGCAAGGACAACTGGGATTTGCGCCAGTAGAGGAAGCCTTGGGTACCGTTTGCCTCAGTTTGCACATTGCGACTACGTGCCCTGCAGGATGCACGTGACTTTGGTAGTGATGGCTACAGCCTTCGCGTGCAGCACAAGTTCAGTCGCCACATCAAGCTGCTCGTTTGTGTGACTCTTTATAATGAGGACCAGGACACCCTGGGCAAGACCCTGCTGGGTATCTGCGAGGTAAGAGCACAGGGCTGCAGACAATGACAGACCAAAGAGGTTACTCACAAAACACACTGTGCCACCAGCCCTGCCTGACAATCCTCCAGCTTGACCAGTGCCCGGGACCCCCCGTGAGGTTTTGCAGCTTGATGATGCGACATAGTCGGCTCCCAACCACAGGTGTTTAATGTTGCCTGATGTGCTGTTGCAGAACCTAGAAGTACTGTACCGCCAGTACGGCCGTGACGGTTCCAAGCACGGCCTGGACTGGCAAGAGGTGGCGGTGTGCATCATCCAGGACGGCGTGTCCTCTTGTGATCCCTCAGTGCTGGCCAGCTCCACAGTGCAGGGCTTCTTCTCAGATCTGCTCATCCAGGAGGACGCGGTGGGACTGCCGGTGTCCATGCACCTGTTTGAGTACACGGCCAGGTGGGTGGGACACAGCACAGCGGAATAGGTATTTGGAACTAATCACTGACAAATATGGCAGGGCTGGAGCTTTTTTTCTGGGAACTGGGGTTGAGATGAGGCTTGGAGGGAACCTAAGCGATAGAGGTATCTCTACACAATACCTGAAGCTGCTTGTGGTGGTTGTCAGGGCAGCGTGATGATGTCTGCCACCTATGCTTGAATGCATCTGATGCCAAGCTTGCGCTGCAGGTACAAGAAGCACGCGGGCCTGGACTGCTACCCGCCTCTCCAGGTTGTGTTTGCGTCGAAGACTACCAACAGGGGAAAGCTGGACTCCCATTGCTGGTTCTTCGATGGCTTTGCCTACCTGCTGCAGCCCGAGATCTGTGTGCTGTTTGATGCTGGTACGGTTTACAACCACCCTCTTTACATGTGCCTGCTGCTGATGTTGTGCAGTTGTTTATGTCCACTATGTGTTCAGCTGCAAAGATGCGTCAGTCACATAGCTTGCGCGGCAACTTGCACATGGCACTGTTATTAGCAAGGTTTATCTCCCAACCCATTTCCATGCATGCATTGCACAGCTACAACCTCACCTCTGACCTGGTGCAGGTACCAAGCCCATGCCCATGGCCATGCGCAACTGCTATGCGCACTTCCGCCGCAACCCCTACTGCGGTGCACTCACTGGAGAGCTGATAGTGGAGCGACCCTACCGCAACTTCCTGACCACCGTGCAGTTTATGGAGTGGAAGGTGCGGCTCACCAGCCTGCCGAACCAGACACTCTGAATAGCAGTTACCTGGGCAGCTTGCACCTGTGCGGCTAAGTTTGCTGCACATCGTTTCGGGCCAGAGCTGGAGATGGCTATCAAGCGAGTCTCGGGCTGGCGCTGCAGGTGTCCCACATTCTGGCAAAGCCGATTGAGTCTCTTTGCGGCTATATGACGGTGCTGCCAGGTGCCTTCTCAGCCTTCCGCTGGGCTGCCGTTGAGGTGAGCTTCTGGTATTTCACCCTACAGTTGGATGACTTGCGGTGGCTGTGAAACCTGCTTCCTAGACACCTGTATTGCCCTTCAGTATTTAGAGCAGTGGTAGCTCTCATGGAGCCGTGACAGGCCCTGGTCCTTAACCTCTTTGTTCCTGCAGGGCGAGCCCCTACGCCGCTACTTCTATGGCCTCTACTCCCAAGCCGACCTCAGCGCCTTTGAGGCCAACATGTACCTGGCCGAGGATCGTGTGCTCTGCTTGGAAATTGTGGCGCGCAAGAACAGCAAGTATTTGTGAGTTCTGCATGAATGTGGTAAAGCATGATGGATGGGATGGTAATGAGGTGCAGGCAGTTGGCCAGCAAGTTGTTCACGACTGGAGAGCATTGGAAGTCACCTTGCCCTTACGGGTTTCTGATTTCCGAACCTACCTTGCTTGCCTTGAACTTACCTTGTTGTTTGTCATCAGGCGACCACATACCTTTGCATAGGCATGCCTTCCCTGCAGGCTGGAGTACGTGAAGGAGGCAGTAGCAGAGGCGGATCCTGTGACCAAGCTTGCAGGCCTCATCAAGCAGCGCCGCCGCTGGCTGAACGGTACCTTCTTTGCTATGATCTACACCCTGTCCAACTGGTCACGCATCTGGACCGAGTCACACCACTCCTTTTCTCGCAAGATGGTGGGTAATGCCTGCATACCCTGTGATGCGGCTGAGCACTTCACTACGTGTTTTCAAGTCTACTAGTACTTCCTGTGTTTCCCAAGCGGCAGGCATGCTCTCGGGCATGGTTGAGCAACCAGGCCTTACTAACCTACCGAGGGAGGTCAATCTCTATAACCAGTTGCGCCTTGTTGTGCACCTGCTGCCTAGCCGTGACTGCTAGCAACTAAGATGTGGCTATCTGACGAATGATGTGTTATGCTGAACAATGCTAGCGTAGGTTGTGCAAGCCATGTTGCCTGCCTAACACCTGCCCTGCTGCAGCTGCTGTCTTTGGAGTTCTGCTACCTGACGATGACCACCATAGCGTCTACCTGGTTTGGTATAGCGGTGTTCTACACCATTCTGGACCAGCTGATCAAGGTCACCTTCAATGACAACGAGGTGCTCAAGCAGGTGAGTGTCAGTGTCTAACATTGGACTTGGCGCATGCATGAACCAAGTTCACATAACAAGAACACTGGAGGTGCTTACAAGAAGTCCGTCAGCCTCTACCTGGGAATGAGTAGGGTTGAGTAGGTTGAGTAGGGTTGAGTAAGGATGGCTGGAGCGCATGCAGCTAGGTGCAGCCTGCCAGCAAGGAGTGTGACGCAGCACAGATCAGTCACGATCACACAGAGGCCCATCCTAACGGTCTGGGGCCGACCTGTTAGCAAAGGAGCCACTCCTGACGTGCAGATCGGCAACATCTTGTCGCTCATCTACCTCTTCCTCCTCGTAGTCGAGCTCATAGTCAACCTCAAAAACAAACCAGAGTCTGTGGAGAAGGTAGGGTGGTGCAAAGCTTCCAAGGGGTTCAACACGCACACTAGCTAGGCGGAGTCGTTGACCCCGCTGAGGCCAAACTGGTGCTGTTGGTCTGCATGTTTGCACCTGCCGGTGAACACGCATGGTGTGGTATCCAGAGTTCTGCCCCTTCTTGATTGCAGGTACACTTATTCTGTACGGTGTACTTCATGCTCTACATGGTAGCCTTCACTGGCATTACTATCTGGTAAGGCAAGCGCGCAGGGTTCACCTCTGGCCCGCTATATGCATGTGAGGTGGTACTAAATGCATGATCAGGGCAGTACTACACCTGTCAATATTGCTGGTGCATTTCTTGTCCCCCAAGGTTGCATTGTTCGGCCCATTCTGGAGGCGCAACAGCCACTTTGCCAACCTCCCATGCCAGTCTGTCACTCTCTGCATGGTACTGTCTCGCCGTAGGCCATTTGGTCACTCAGTGTGACCTTCACCATCACCCACTGCATTGGCTCAAAGCCCATGCCCCTCTTTGCCGTAGGTACCTGACCGGCTACTCTGCGGGGTCCATTTTCACGAGCATCTCACGGATTGGTGTCATCTTGGTGGTCGGCTCCATGCTCTTCTGCGGCATGCTGCACGGCGATGGCCTCGCCTTTGCCGGCTCCTTCTTGCAGTACTGGTTCTTCCAGCCTGTGTTCTGGAACATCCTTCAGGTGAGGGACTAAGAACGGCTACTGGGCTTAGGTTTCCTTCCAGGCACCACGACTAATGTATAATGGTCAATGCTTCAGGCCGCTGCCTTACTCAGGTGTACGCCTGATGTGCACATTGCCTTCAGTGCTGCCTGTACACCTTATAACTGCGAGTTGCCACCTACATGTCGTTCACAATCACCCAGTGCCTTCCCAGCCCTTTTGCAACCTCATGTTCTGCAGTTGAACGCCTTCTGCAACACCGATGATATTACCTGGGGTACCAAGAACCTGGATACCAAGAAGGATGCCACCCAAACCAAATCCCTGCTGAAGTCCTCCATGCGATATGCCTCTGGTGGGTGCCCCTATCCATGCGCAGCTTGCTTGAGCTGCCAGAAGCTAACTCACTCCAGCGCGGTTGCGGAAGTCATCGAATTACTTCCTGGTAAACCGGCAAGCTGTGGTCCTGGCTTTGAACAGCCTCCTCATGGCCTTCGCCAGCTTCCCTCCTTCACACACGCAGGCACAAAGGAGATAGTAAGGACTGTTGCATGGGACAGGTTCTTCACTGATGACACGGGATTTGAGCATGGCTGGGCCCCTTCCCTGCAGGTCGCCAGTCCAAGGAGTCCAAGTCCTTCTGGAAGGCTATGATGAAGGTGCACGAGAAGCTGACAGACATCAACCAGATCAAGGCGTACAATGCAATTAAGGAGCAGAAGCTCAAGGCCTTCGCCACCTATCTGCTCATCGCCTGGCTCACCTCGAACATCATTTTTGCGCAAGTCGTGAACATCGTGTCCGACCTGTCCTGGGAGGTGCGTACAGGATGGCGGTACATGTTTCCACTGCGAGTTTGTTGATATATTACTGCAGCCAGGGGCGGTCTTGAGGCAGTGGCATCAGCACGCTGCTGTCTGCTTGGTATCATGTTGCTTAGGTACCGCATACAGCCCAACATAAACTGCATGCCTGGATGTTCCTTGACTTTGCGCGGCTGTTGCTGCCCTGCAGGAGTGCACCGAGTCGCCTGCTGAGCTTTATGGGAACATCATTAAGTCAAAGGTTGATGATGCCGACAACGTTCAAGCAGTTGGCTACATTGTCTACACTGCACAGGCCATCCTGCAAAAGGTGGGCTGCTAGGCTGGCTTGGTGGTGGCCTTGGCACTACCGGGCACTAGCTACTTGGCAAGCTCCAACATCTAGCCATCACGGGTGGGTCTGACAAGATAGGTTGGGGCGAACAGATCCTTGTTGCCCCTGCAGGCGGCCAGCAAGTATCCCTTCGGCGGCCTGCCCCACTTCCCCGAGGCATATCCCATCCTTCTATCGGGTGAGCTGAGCTGAGCGCATGATGAGCGCCTTCACAGTGCCCTGGATTGTACTGTCAACAAATGTTGGACTTAGCTAGCCAAAACACAAGGGCGAGATCGCCACAGGGACGTACCGTCATGCTTAACCTTGCCCTGCAGGCAATGCTCAGTCTGACACAAGCGCCGGCAATATTGTGACTGTGCTGGCCTCCTCCACCGAGGTCTTCAACTCCCTGCCATCTGCGCTGCCCACCTTCTCCGACTGGCTCAACTACTCAGCGGGCGTGAACATCAACAAGACCCAGGAGGTACAGCGAAGGCAGAGTAAGGGGCCGGCGCTGCGTAGCTGAAAAGGCCGACCTCATTGCCCTGGACACCGCCAGCACCAAGCTTGCAACATCATGCACTCGTTGGCATCATCTACCCAAGTCAGTATGCGGCGCCCTGTGTAGTGACCGCCCACCAGCAGCGCTAATGTTGTCACCATCACTCGCTGAAATGGCATCCCTTCACCCCATGCAGGGCTTTGACACGCTGAAGCTGCCCGCGCCGGACCTGAACGCCAATGACACGGTGGTGTGCACCACCAAGTATGGCCGCCAGTATTACATCACCTTGCAGTTCATCGTGCTGGCATTCCTGGTCGGCTCGCAGGTGAGCATGTGCCTGGCATGCACTGTAGGCTGCATGCGGCAGCGATAGCAGCAACCAGCAGACTGTGGGGCGGGGCATGTTACAGCCACCTGCCTGCTCTTCTAGAGATTGAGCGCTTAATGAGTCTTGCAGGCGTGGGCTTCACCGTCAGCTGCCTTATGGTGTTCATGTCGGTGTAGAGGCTGATACCACTTGTGTGATGGCCCACCTAACCTCTCCATGCAGGCGCTTGGCTCGTTCATCTTCATCATGATGTACTACTGGCGGCGCATATCCTGGCGGTGGCGCAATCGCAAGGGCAAGCAGAGGATCAGGCGTGCAGCCACCGACCAGCTGGCTCTCAAGAAGAAATTTAGTGACCACGAGGGCTTCACCGTGGGCAGCGCAACCACCAGCATGACCGAGAAGGTGAGGGGGTTAGGTGTAAGCATGCCGCCAGGCTAAGTTCATCTTTGCATATCCCTTAAGGGCAACCACACGTCAGCATGGTGATGGGAAATGCTGTCAGAGCTGTCAGGTAGCGGAGTGCTTACCAGGGGCAATAGCCATCTGGTGGGAGCTTTCCTGCCGCTGTCGCTGCCCTCTGTTCAGTGGAGGGAGCGCAGAAAACTTCGCGGCGCAAACGTTGTTCAATGACGCATTGTCCTAATGGCGCTCGCATTCGCTAGTCTTTCGGCGAGCTGTGGCTTTCTGAGTGCAGGTGGGCACTGAGTGCATGTGGTACGCCAACCAGTCCCAGCAGGGCAGCGACTACAATGCGGAGGGCAGCGAGTACATAGTGGATGACGATAACATGTCACAGGGGTACACACTGGAGACCTCACCCTCAGCTACCAGGTGGGCACTGGTTGAATCAAGCTGGGGGTACCAGGAGGCTGGGCCGGGTGCTTTCCCATCCACATTGCCTCCTTGCTTGCGCTTGCTAGGCAGTGCCTGCAGTGAAGCAATGCATTAGCATTGCTTTGACCTTGCATGTCCACCACCTCATAGCCCAGGCGTGGCTGCTGTCTGTGCGCCGCTGACCTCATGAAACTTGGCCTGGTGCTGATGCGTCTTGCTGTTTGCACTTGCAGCCTGCGGAGGCATGTGAGCCTATGAGGCCTACCCAGCTAATCCTGCTTAAGATTTCGTCGCAGCGGTGGCGGGCCTACCTAAGGCAGCTGAAAGAGAGCTGCGCTTGACCCAGTGGGAAGTGGCTTTCTTTTGGTAGCCAATAAAGTCTGTGGCCGTGGGTTTTCTCTCAACGCTGTGCACTGAGACTTGCGTTTTACATCACGCAGAAGGCTATTGATTTTGTGAAGCTTGCAGCAATGTGCTTAGGTAGTGCAACAAGTGATTTCTTAGCTGCGCGCGCGTGGCAGGCAGGCTAGTAGGTAGGTGACACAGACGTTATTAACTCAGCTGCGTGTGTTGTACATACAAACTAGTATGTACATACTGGATAGAAAGAAGCCCCCCCCCTTTCAAACACACACTCCAGGGTTGATCAAACAAGCAGATGCAGAGCTGATCAGGGGATGATGAATTTCCCAGGCTAAACCTTCACATCAGTGGCGCGCTAATCTCTCTCATGGCACATACACAAACTTACAGAATCACTGGCCAGACGGCATACACAGAAAACTAACGATGTCTATATCTTACATGATGAACTGGCTCAGTCCAGCATTACGTGGCGCTACAATTCCTCTAGTATCCCCAAACCCATGGCCATTGTGCACACATCATGCATACAAACTAAACATGGTGCTGCCTCTTGCTACAGCGACAACCATGAGGCTAGTCGCACGATTTATGCCTAGGTTCCTTTCATTCGTTACAGCATCATCCACCGAAGACTCTGTCCTTCCAAACCACATGCCAGGCCAACAGTAGCTGGCCCAGGGGTGGTGAGCTAAGCTGCAGTTTGGAAGTGCTTCTTGCACATGCCTGGCAGCAATTTCTGGCACAGAACCAGAAAGAAAACCTCAGTAAGACAGACTCATTCAATCCTGCTGAATGGGCCACATAGTTGGTAAAAAGCTAGGCGACCTCCGGCCAACTCTGGGCGATGGCTGATGGGGCCGGCCTCCATCCACAAGCTGCACAAGTTCCTGGCGTCCTACTGAAAACAAAGAGGCTGCCACCACGTGCCGAGGCCCTTGGATGTGCCTCGGTTGGGTAGGGAGGGACCCCAGTTTGGACCCCTGGAGGGCAGGCCCTCAACCCCCGGGCGCAACAAGGCGCCCGCTGGCTAGCAAGGCCGCCCAGAGCTGAGGCGGTTGGGGCTGGGCCCCTTCCTGGGGCAGCACGTCTTGCAAGCGGCCTGGGCCGATGGACCAGGCACCACTACGAATCTCGCCTGCACAGGAAAGGCACCCAAGTAGCGGGGGCACGCAACTAGGTTGACGTTGTTAACATGCGCCAGGGCAACCCTTCATCTCTCCCTCGACTAGACTTTTCAGCTCTACAATTCCGCCGCCCTCCGTTGTAAAACGAACTCAGCCATACTCATAGGAACTTGCCAGCCAGCACTAGAAACGAGATGTGGTGGGGCTGGGCGCCCCCTGCCTACCTTCGAGCTGGCCCTCAGCCCAGGAGCACACCCCATGGTATACATGCACCAGCCGCCCAGCGCTGCCGCCGCTGCCAGCAAGCTCCTGGCTAGGGTCGCTCCTGGCGCCAGCCCTCTCCAACACCTCTGCAGAGTGCAATATTGGCAGCGGGTTATTTCGAGGGAAGGTTGCAGCCAAGTGAGTCCTCACCTTTCGTCCATGTTTTTCCAAAACCTCTCGCTATCAGAACGCCCATCTGCCATGCAATTATCCCAGCGCTGTTCACTTCAACTCGTTGCAGCGACAACCAGCATTGGCAAGACGGGCTGTCACGTGAGCAAGCAGTCACACCCTATTTATCCGCCCATCGCGCTGTGCAACAACCGCCCATAGCTAGCTTTATCTAACCGCTTCGCAGCAGTGTCTACCACCAGTTCTATGAGGAAGTCTGTACCCTGCCTTCCCACCTGTCAATGCCCCACCCATGAATAGCTGTGGCTGCAAGGAAGCGGTCGCTAGCAGGGTGGCGGACCCAAGCCCCGCAGCTGCTCCTGTTTCGCCGCCCTCCGAGGTACTGCTGCTCTCCCTCTGGCCACTCTCAGCTGCCACTGCCTCACTGTCGCTGCTGCGGCCGCTGCTGGCCATGGCTGCTGCGGGCGAGGCCCGGTTGGGTGCCAAGGCCAGCCGCACAGCTGGCCGTGCAGTGCCGGCCACGTCGTGCTCCTCATGCTCACCACGATCGCTACGATCGCTACTGTTGCTGCCTGCCGCACCTTGCTGAGCGCGCAGAGATGCAAGCCTGCTCCTACCGCCGGCCCTGCTCCCCCCTGCATGGTTGGCGGGCGCAGGGGGCGCAGGGGCGGCTTGCAATGGCAGGCTGGTAGCCCCCTGCACCCCCGTGATGGTATGCAGTAGCACCATCTCTTGGCGCACGCCCTCGCCTGCAGCACAGCACAACAGCAGCTCCAGCACCTTGGGATCTGGGGCGTGGCACAGGCCAGCGAAGTGATTGTGGGTGGGCGAGGTGCCTAGGAGTGTTGGCCGCCGGAAGGGAGTAGGCAAGAACAGTGGCGTGCATCTGTCGCCATGCGCTTGAGGTCTCCCCGCTCAGCTGTGTGGGTGCAGCTGTGGCTTGCCACCTCAGTGAGGGGGCACCCCGCCAGCCCACAAACAACCCAGGCTGGAGCCTGCAAAAGCGGCCTTCCCCCACACCCGCACCTTATTCTGTTGAGTGGTCTCAAACCGCACCCAGCTGCAGTCCAGTACTAAATGAGCATCGCCACATTCTGCAACTAGCTGCACGCACCAATCCCACCCATGGAGCGCCCGCCGCCCCAGCGCTGCTGCCCCAGGGTTGCTAGCTTGTCTACATTTGGACAGCCAACTTCTTCCTGATCAGCAAATCCCCCACACCTGGCATGCCCACGGGTCCTCCTAGGAAGTGACGAATGATAAAGGGCGCCCCCCCGGCGCTTGACCTGCCGCCATGCCCAGCCGGGGTGGGCTCAGGCCCCTCCCCTGCTGATCCCGCTGTGCTTGGCCCTGCTGTGGTACCATTGCCGCCGCCAGACCGCGCAGCAGCATGGCGCAGCACGCGGGCAGGGGCTGCAGTCGCTGCCATTGCCGCTGCCCCTAGCGCCGCTTCGGGCATGGGGGCGAGCCCGGCCGGAGGCACCGCCAGGCCCTACAAGGGACGGCAGTTGCGCTCTTCGCAAGGGGCTATGAGCACTTGATCTACACAACTGGGGTGCCAGTCTGCATAGGTTCCACTTTCATTCCATTGCAGGCAAGCAGTCAGGCATGAAAAGCACTTCCCTTCCCTATCCAGCATCGCGATTAACGCCCCCAAGCTTTCCGGCAGCCTTCCCATGCAGCCTGCCTGCTGTCGCAACTAGTGGTGCTACAGATTCCTGCCGGTGGCAGCCATGCTTGAGCGAGCGTCACGCCTGCTGCAGTCTCACCTCCCACCTCTAGAGGAATCAGTTAGTTACCTGCGTGAGCAGCACCCCCTTGGCTCCCTCCCTGCCATGCTCGTACAGCAGCACCACGCTGCGCCGGAACATGGTGTGGTCCAGCCCCTCAGACGCCACCAGCAGGGTGCCTGCACCAGGTGCGCATGCCGGGGGCATTACTTACACCGACGATACCATAAACACGGTGGTCTCCTGCTCACGCCAGGAAGCATTCAGGGAGACTGCGGCTGCTAAGCAATGTATGGCAGGTCCCCACAGCCAGAGTACACCTGCACCAACTCACCCGGTCCGAGCCCCTCCACAGGGCCCCCGTGCCGGATCACCGCCAGCCCCAGCCGCCCCGCGCCGTCCATGCGCATCACCACTCGCAGACCCCTCGCGTGCAGCGTGGCCAGCAGGGTGCCCATGAGCAGCAGCGCCAGCGCCAGCAGGGAGCTGCTGCGGGATCCCAGCAGGAGCAGCACCAGCAGCGCCAGGTGGGGCACGGGAGGGCCTGCAGGGAGGGCGGCGGCGGTGGGTGCCAACGGCGCAAGCATGAAGCGGGAGGGAGGTGGCAGCAGAGACTGGCACACAACATGGGGGCGGACACCAGGCAGGGCCCGGCCTTGGCGGCTTGGTTGTTGTCTGGGTGGGGGCACTTGTTGCACCCAGCTTCCACCGACCAGGCTGCTCGTTTAGCATCCGCAGCTGCATGGGTGAGCTGTGAGCAACGCAGGGCCAGACCCAACAGGCACCCTTCACGCTGGGGAAGCCAAGCTGAAGAAAGGCAAAGCTGAGGTGCTTGCACCGCACCGCACCTGACAGCCCCAAGGCTAGCAGCGTAATGCAGACTGCACCTCCCAGACCGCGCAGTGTCTGGAAGAGCCGGGTGGAAGCCCGGGGCTTGGGCGGAGGAACGCTGAACAGCGACCGGCAGACGCTGCACCTGAAGGCGCGCTCTGCAGAAAGGTGACAGGCAGCAGGGACACACACTCTTATAGGGGAAACCCCAGACATGGGGTTCCGTGCTGAGTAGGGGCACCTCTACTTCAAGGAGCATTCTGCGAACTGTACTATGTAGGACGCAGGCTTTTCAATGAGCTGCATCGCAGCGCAGAGGATGGCGCTAAAGCATAACAGAAACAATGGATTGGCAGATGTAGTGTTTCTTGATCCACACATACCGTCCTTGACGTCTCGCGCCTGGACATTCTCCTGCCATTTGCGGAGGCACTTGAGGTGTATGAAGGCCTGGGTCCCTGCACATAAGGTACAGCCTTCCTGACACCAGCTTACAAGGAGGCTGTAAAACCCCACTACGACATAGTGCCTTTCCACGTTAGTGCCAGATAGCATGCTTTAGGGCATCCCATGAGTATCAGCAAAGTCTCGAGCAAACCCTGCCGTAACTAGTGTGCATATCTCTCACCTGCACAACGACAAGGTGATATAAGCTGGGGGTCCGCTGGCTCAGCCTCGACGAGACAAAACCGGCAGCACAGTCTATCAAAGGCACTGTCCATACCGACCAGTTCTCTTAGGTGGTTTGTCACGACATCGAAGGGGATGAAAGTTTGCAGTTTTCTCGGCCTGTCGAGGAGATGTGTGTGGACACTGCCACGTATGTGTTGGTTTTGGCGCGCTATGACGTGTGCCTTGCGATCAAAAACGCCGCAGTTTATGCGTAACTCCCCCTCGACTCGCTTGCAGTAGGCACCTGCTGTAGCCGCACTGCTGAGGAGCTCCGTAGGCAGAACGAGCAGAACCAAGTGATCACGGGTTAAGGCCCTGCTGAGCCACCAGCGAAGGCAGACAGAGCTGATGAGGCAGCGATCCTGTGCTCTCGGCGCTTGCCTTGAGTAGGCCAGTAGTTAGAAAGCCGCAGCCATGGTGCCAGGTTCTGGTCAACCTGGAAAGCCTGCAGCAGGTCAGTCATATTGTGAGCAACCACCCGGCCGTGCCGCCCTGCTGGCTGAGTATTTGTACACTCGCTTCTGTCACCCTGCGGGCTCTCCTGGCGCCGTGCCCGTATGACCCGCCTAAGCCTCTGCCCAGGTCAGGCCCGTACCAGGACGCGGCCGTCGCGCAGCTGCTGCGCACAATCGAGTCGCTGCAGCATCAGCAGGAGGTGGCCGAGGCGGCGCGCCTGGTTGCCGATGGCGATGCCCAGCTAGCCTTCGAGGGCATGGCCAGCATGGAGCTGCAGCTGCATGCAGGCAAGCTGGGTTTGATGTCTCCGCATTGTGCACAGCTTGCATGAAGTCCTCCTCTTGTGCTTAAAATATTTGAGAGGTTTGACAGTGTTGCAGTTCCTGGAGGTGTAAGTGACATGCTTACCTACCTGCGCGATGCTGCTGCGACATCAAACGCCGCCCGGCGACTGGGAGTACTGGGTAGGCAGCCTTGGTCAAGGACCGATAACACATGACCAAGGAGTAAGAACTGGATAGACAAAATTCACGTGCAAAAGCATGACCTGGGCGACCCTTACTCTCCATTGGCCTGCCGGCGCAGCCCTGACGTCCTTGGCGGGATTGGACGACGCGTTCCAGGCGGCACAGCTGGAGCTGGATGTGCGGCTGCAAGAGAAAGCAGCCAAGCAGGACCTGCTCAAGTGGGTGGATCTGCTGACTTTGCGGAGGGTTACAGCTAGTTTGACTAAGCAGGTCGCAGGATTGTGCCACGTGCAGCTTGGCAGGAGTTTGATGACCCCACAACCTGCGGCATGCTAGCGTTACAGTGGGCCCTAGGAGTATTAGAACAGAAGCCCTGGGTGGAGTGTGCGGTTAGGAAGGCTCGGTTGAAAAGGAACCAACATGTGCTTTGTGGGTATGACCAGGAGGCTTTCTTATGTGTTTTGTGGGTGATGACCTGCAGGAGGCAAGCACAAGCGCTGAGCACGCTCCGTGGCAAAGCAGAAGCTCTGGATGAGCTGTGTGAGCAGAAGGGCTTGATTGTAGAAGAGCTGAGGGCTAGGCTGCTTGCTGGAGGAACGAGCGAGGCACAGTGAGTGCGGTCCAAGCAATACACACCAGCTGGGCATTGCTGTGCTATGCGGATGGGCACACCTAGGTCCTGGTGTGGTCTGCTGACAGCAGGCAATGGCAATCATGGCATGGCTGTCGCTGTAGGAGGCCTACTTGAAGGCTCTCATTGAGGTGCAGCCTCCTGGCAAAACCCTTTGGGGCGTGCTCGACGTATTAAGGGAGCTTTGGTGGGGCTTCATAGCTTACGTCTATCTCTGCAGGCTCAAGCAGCTTGAAGCAGAAGCCGCCTTGTTAAGTGCTCCAAGTCATGACAGCTTTGCAGGTAAGCCAGCCAGTGTATGGAGTGCTAGTAGCCCTGCGGACATAGTTACGGTTGTAAGGTGCCCACGTTGCCGCAGCAGCAGATACAGCCAGTGGGGGGTGTGCCATGACACATGGTGGCTGCCCTACCGGCCGGGTGCTGCGCTACCCACTGCAGATGGGACGCGCAGTTCTTGGTTTGGCGGCACGCCAACGAGCTTGCTAAGCTCGTTCAAAAAGACGTACCAGGACCGCAGAAGCAAGAGGCCATCTCAAACCTGAGGAAACCTGAGGTGTGCCAAGCCCATGCCCTAGACCAGCCTTTCAAACACCCCACCTTCCTCAACATGCTGGGGGTAGGGCAGCGCCATGCTCTCGCTTTATGCGGGGCTGCTGACTGTGGCCTATCTGCACTACACCCTTGCTACCTGCTTCCTTCAAACTGACATTGCTATACGTATACCTTCAGCGCCGCGACACTGATATACTCAGGGATGCAGTTAGTGACTGCAATTCCCAGTAGGAATAACTTGGCTGTATCTGCTGAGGTCCTAGAGCATCATATGCTTTGTGGTTAGGCCAGCGCAGAGTTGTCTGTGTCCCTGTAGCCCAGCCATTGACCGCAGACTAGACGTTGGTGCGTGCAACAACCAAGCCTGGAGCAGGGGAATGAGATTTGCATGCACAGTAAACTCATGATAGCCTACAGAGGGGTCACACTGCTACCGGAAGGTAATAGCCTTTTGCCTGCGAGGGTCGTGAATGATGATCAGGTGGCCTGCCTCAAGCCACTGATCTGCCTGGCTGACCGATTTGATATTACCCGCTGGATGGACGGGGTACCCCACTGGCAGCCTGCCTTTCGAATCATACCTTGCACCCTCCGCATCCTCCACTGCGCACCTCTTCACACCTTGGAGGCTGACTAGCTCCAGATGGGGCCTCTCATGAGCTAAAGAAGTGGCTGCTTGCTTCTAGTGGAGTACCTAGGCTGGGATGGGTGTGTGTTGGTGTTGTGTGTACGTAGGGGGAGGCCTTGGGAGGTGCCGGGGTGCTGCCATTGATTTCATCAGACAGAGGCTGTGCGCTTTATTGCACGGGAAGAGTTTGTAGGCACTTGTCCGAAGGGCAAATTGACGTGTGCACCTACGGACTGGTCACCAACCGGGTCTGCTAACCGCACCGTTACACTGCAAAGTTGCCAAACTAGCATCCTGCAGCTGCAGCACTGGGGTTGCTGCACCTGTATCACTTTTGTGCAGGACGCACGAGTGCTGGAAGCTTCCCTTAAGTGGGAACCTTCCACACTGTGTTCAAAGGGGACTATCTTTAACAGAGCATGGAACAAGGTTTTAGTAGCGCCTTTGCTGTGATCACAGCATGGCGAGCAGAGGCGCGAGACTCTCGGAGGGGAAGGAAGCGATCTAGGCTAGACTTTCGTCAGAAGCATCATAGGGCTCGGCCTTGCAGCACGCTCCGAATTGTTTCGCCTGGCGTCTCCAAGCTTACATAAAATGGTGTCGCGCCTTGTGCTGCTCGTCGGCCTTGTACTGTTTGTGGGACAAGCCTTCTTGCCCCCAGTGACCGCCCACTCGGAGAGCTACAGCCTTACCGACTTCATATCTGACAATGAAATCTACAGCTTCTTGCCTGATACTCTGACAGGTACAAGCCAATAGCCCGTGGGCATGTGATGTGATCACTCGCCCCAGTACAGGTGTTGCCTGCCGCTTGCAAGCGTGTGTTTAGAGCTACATGTCTCGCACGACGACTTGTATGAACAGTGTTTGGCATGTGGAGGATCATTGCCTTCGTCTACGGCGTGCCCCGTTGTGTGCACTATATGCCTGACCGCTGGGCCCTTTCCTGCAAGTGCGATCTCGTGTGCAGCACATCCTGGCAAGCAGGTGCCTCACCTGGAGACTCACGGGAATGTGGCACGATAGTGGCAACTACTTTTTGTCGACCGGATAAAACTATCCTGCTTGCAGTGCTGGAGGATCCCGACGCAGAAATCACCCTATTCGTGCCAGTGCTCACCAACATCACAGCGCTGCAAGCAGCTGAGTTCCCGCAGCTGCTGCCCAACCTGGTGTTGCCCAAGGTCTACCCAACAGTGAGTCCTCCTAGCCGGGCACGTTACACAGTGAGAGCTAGATGTGCTGTGTACAGCCCTGGCTTTCACCTGATGCATCAGTGTGTTGACAGCTGCCAGCCACTGTACCAAGGCTAGACTCCAGCATATCTCCAGTGTGCTACACTTTTGCTGCCTTCGTGACGCAGCCCTGCCAGTGCCTTCGGCAGCCGCAGGCTTCTTAGTGGCCATGCTCAAACATGATCCAGTATCTTCAGCCGTTGGCCTGCTTGCCTTGCCTTCCACCCTTCTGCAGGCAGCAGACCTGCTGGCAGCCGCGCCTCTGACCAACCTATTCAACAGCACTGTGACTCTGACAAACGATCCCAAGCTGGGTGTCTTCCATGCGGTGTTTGTTGAGGCAGGCAACGCCACTGCCGACATATTCCCCATTGCCTTCCGTATTGGCAAGGTAGTGGGCTGAGACCTAGTGGGTTGCTGGGTACATGATGCTTTGGCACCCATATTGCATTGCAAGCGGCCTGTGAGCGTGCATGCAAGAGTCCTTCATGTGAAGTGCACATGTCAACACGGTGCAGGAAGGTGTCATGTTTAAAAGAAATGTGGAGGCACACCCGGCTCTTCTTGGATGCTGTGTTGCAGAGCGTCGCCTACCTCATCACGCCACTCACGGCTGGCAAACTGCCAGTTGAGCTGAACGACGTGTGATGGCGGCTTGTTGCGGAGGCACTGGTGACCTCCCGGCTGCGGTTCTCACGTGGGCGGTGCAGGTGCTGCTTTCTGACTCCATTGCCTGTGGATAATTTTGTCCATTCTGTCAATCTGAACCCTCACGGCCGACCCCAGTATGATTTTATTGCATGCTACTGCTCCGTTGGCAGTAAGGCGTGACACTGCTTACCTATGCAGCAGGTGTCACATCAGCAGGTATCAGTGACGTATTACAAGCTTGATCAGCTGAGCTCACATCAGAAACAGTGGGGTGATCACCAAGTGTGTATGTCTTTGCAGTGGGTGTACAAAGTGTTGAGGAGACATTGACGGTGCTCATATGTCCTTGACAAGTTGCGCAACTCTTTGGGATCGATACTTGCCTTCATCCAAGGTTGATTACTACCTTTTTCGACTTCTTTTCTTTCTCCTATGTCAGCCATGCCTGACTATCCACCTGAAACTGTTGACCCCTGTGTTCCTCCCTCCCCCGGCGCCTTTACGTAAGATTTATCCTAAACAGGTCAATGAACAGAACCCTTATAAGGCTTTCTTAGATGGAAATGCAACTGGGAACCATTAAGGATGTCAGTCGCCAGCACCCTAGAACTCGTGATGGTCCAGGTGGACACATACCTGCTTCCAATACTAATCAGGCTGTGCCTGCTGGTCTTAGGAGTTGGCAAACAACTCCAGGATCAGATGGAGACATCCTCTTCCTTCATGGGCTTGAGCGCCATCAGGGAAAGTTGGGCGCGCACGGTCAGCCTGGGCACACCCCAGCAAACCGGCAGCTATGTTCCACACAACCCCTTCTTATACTTCTTGAACAAGGGGGAGCTGACCAGCACCGGTGGTAATCAGCTCGTAACACCTCTGCCGAACCTTGTAGCAGACACCCTCACTGCCACCCTGCTGTCGCGGGTTGCCAACAAAGCCGCCGGTGAGCAGCGACGAGGCTTACAACGGTGCCGCCTCTCTGTCATGTCCCTGGCATCTGGTATTTGTAGCCTGATATATCCTGCCTGTGCAGGGCAGGCTTACCTGTGGAGCCCTTTCGCCATCCTGGCTTGCGTGTCAGGCTCGGCCGCTCCCCTGCACAACCTGCTGGTGCTGCTCGCTACCTTTGCCGCTGTCCGTGGCCGGCCTTTGCTCGCTGGTGCAGCACTGGCAAGCGCTGCACAGCTATCATTAACCAGCCTCACATTTGCGGTAGGGGGGTTTGAGCCGAGCTGCCCCACGGTGGCTGTAGCGGGCCTTTTACCTTACATGGGAGCATAACAAAACCATCGCGCGAGCCCTGCCAATTACAGGCTGGTGCATTGCCCTCATGTTGCAGCCAACATGCCTGGCAAGCTTCAGTATACCTTTGCTGGGACTCCTTCCATGGCGGCCGCCTTTATAGGTGATAAGGAGATGGCTGCCTGCCGCAGGTTCCCCTCCTAGCAGCACTATGCTTGCCTCCTGGGGCAGTCCAAGGCACGTCCCGGCAAGGCAGTGCACCTTTGCAGCCTGGCAAGCGGGGTGAGCAGGCGGACAGGGCAACTGCAGGCCAGCAGGCCAGCTGTCAAGCCCCAGAGCAGGGCAGTGATGCAGACAGCAGGGTCACGGCTGAGCTGCAGCATCCAGAGCAGGAGGCAGCTGGCTACATGGAGACCCGGCACAATGTTGACACCAATGGCGAACACCTTGAGAAGAGGATGCACAGCCAAGGCACCAGTGAGCCGGGCAAGGGCAGCAGCCGAAGGGACAGCGGTGAGGTGAAGGGTGTAGGTCAGGCCTGGGTTTCCGACAGGCAGTCAAGTGCCACTGCAGTGCCAGCTACCCAAGCCACGGGGCACTGGGGCAGTTCTGATGGTGGCGGGGCCAACACAACGCGGGCAGTGTCGCGCTGTGCCATGTTCGCCGCCTCGCTGGCAGGTGCCACGGCTCTGTTGTTGCTGGCCGAGGGCGCAGTTGTGACCGTTTGGGCGCCTGCGCCACCAAGAGGTGCCCCAAACCGGGCTCAGCAGGGGCTGCTGCAGCGTGCTGCAGTGGCAGCAGGGCCGGAAGGAGCAGCTGGAGTAGCCATAAGGCGGCCAGGAATCTCAGCCGGGTTGCAACCTCCCACCTTTGGTTGGGTCAGGAGAGGGGAGCAGCCAGCAGTGGCAGCGGCAGCAGCAGCGCCAGCCAGCTGGCTGGGTGCAGCATGTGGCCCTTGGCGGCTAGCAGTACAGCGCTGGAGCGAGCGGCTGCGGTCTTTAGTCCTGGCGGAGGAACTCCACCCAAACCTGGGGCTGCAGTGGTACTTCTTTGCGGAGGTGTTCCCCCGGTTCAGGTGCGGGCCTGGCCTTTTGGGGATACTTCTTCAAGCATGCAAGAGGCGCCATGGAATATGGTTCCTGGCTGCAAGGTGGCCCCAACTTTCAAACGGTGGGGAGCACGTGCACAGCCGGCAGAAGCTGGAAAAAGCATGCCTGCGGGGGGAAGGGCTGTGTGGACTGTCATCAGGCAAAGCGTCTTGCTGTCCCATCTGGAGGGAAACCCGACGTGTGTTACAGAGCATGTTATCTGTGAATCTACTACCTGGCCCATGTGTTATGTGCCAGGCAGCTTGCGGGCATAGTGTTTGTCGTCCAGCAGGAGCATTTGATATCCTGAAGCGAATTGATGCGCTGGGTATCAAATATGCATGCACCCACAAGTTGCCCAAAGCTACATTTTCCAAGCAGCCAGCCAGGCTATGGGGTGTTCCGCTGCCTCTTGTTGTAGGCCCTTCTTCCTCTACTGGTTCGCGGTGGCCCCCGTGGCAATGAGCCTTCCCTTGGCGTTGCGTTTCCCGCGGGAGCCGCTGCTGTGCCTGCTGTGCCAGGCCATCACAAACTGCCTGCTGGGGCCGCACCCCACGTATGGCGACATTGCCCTTTGGCTGGTGAGTCGTCCTTCACCGCTGGCAAGGGTCACCATCGGCCCTTAGGCCACAATTTGACAGGAAAACTCACACACACAGAGGCCATGCAGACAGCCAGGGGCCTTCGTACCCAGCTTAGTCATCTCTGCTGCTGTTGTTCATGATGACAACTAGTGGGGGCCGTGACGATGCAGCCACTGGTCTGACCTGGCGCCATTGGCGACTTTCTGGGACCAGTCAGGAGCACGCCCACTACCCTGGGGCCTGGGGGGGTAGCCACCACCAAGGCTTGCAAGTTGTGTGCGTGCTGTGCCCAAGGGAAGCAAGAAGTCTCGGCTTCCTAGTGTTCGGACTCCCTCGTCCCATTGTGCAGGGCCTGTTGCCTGTGGCAGCTCCACAGCTGGCAACCATGAGGGGCAAGGGCTGGTGGGCGGTCTCATTCCTGGCCATTCTCACCTTGAACACTGCTGCCTACCAGGTAGGTGTCTTGAACTATTATAATCGACCACCCTTCTTGCTGGGACTGGGAGGCACTGGGGGCACACAGGGCAGAATACCCACGCAAATATAGCTGCATGGGGGTTGTGGGAGTGCATCACATATATAAGTAAGTATCGTGGTGGTGTGCCGTTCAATCATGATTGGTCCCCAACTGGCTGCTTGGGATGTTCCCCCACCTTACCCACTTCGGTGGGGAGCCCAGATTTGTGTTCAAGCACCTCATGGCGCTCTGGATGCTGTGTGGGCTTCAATTCCTTTTCAGCCTGGATGCTATGCAACGACAACCCCGGGCTCTGGGCCTGCCTGGGGAGCACATACCCACCAAGTGGTACTGGTGGCAGGCAAAAGCGGACAAAGTGGAACTCTGGGTGCCTTGTATTGGCATGCAGCTTTGGTGGGTGCGAGGCGTCGTGAATGCTAACTTCCTGTACGGCGCAAACCTTGCCTGGGCAGCCTGGCAGGTGCTTTTCCTGGTGCAGCTGGTCAAGGCAGCCGCAAGGCTGCAGGTGTCGGAGCAGCATGCACAGCACAGGCAGTAGGGACAGAAGAGGAGAATGACAGGTGCTCCTCATAGTGCAACTAGTCAAGGGAAGCAGCTGTGTCATAATAGTAGGCTTGTCAGCTGGAGCAGGGCCGTCGGTAGGCTTCTTGCTAGCCTAGCATAGGGCAGCAGGCGGGCGCATCAATGAACTAAGTGGGCTGACAGCAAGAGGGCAGGAGTCGTTGAGCGAGTGAAGCGAGGCATGTGGTAGTCCTGCATGTGTACTTGGTGAATGATAGACACTGTTGTTGTAGAGGCCCCCTGAACCGTTGAAGAGGGTTGCGAGGAGGTGCATGGTTTTTCAAAGTCTTGTCTGGTACTGATGATGATGGCACGCAAGCATCAAGCACTCTTATTGTCTGACACCAGACTTGAGCTACCCTGGTCGTCCGCTAGGACAGCGGAAAGCTCATGCACCACCCCCAGGGGTTTACAGCTAATCTCTAGAGACCCTCATCGGGCGTCATATGCAACCAAACATCGCCTCCTTATGTCACCACCCCATCTGACGGCTGCAGGATGTGCTGCAATCCCGCAGAGACCTGCAAGAAAGGGTCATGACAGGGACCTTGACTGCTTGTGCAACGTCTTCGGACATGTTACAAGCAGGGAGGCTGTTTATGGCCGTTAACTGCCCAGCCACTGCGTTGCCCCTGGCTACGGCGACCATCTCAAGCCCCGTTCTGTGTAACTCTTGGCAGACGTATGCTGTGCCTCTACATGCTCGTGGCTTCCCACAAGCACTTGGTAAAGCCTATCGTCACATTCACTTACCAGCGGTCCACTGGGAGCGGTCTGCTGCCTCAGACCACAGCCCCTGCCACTCCGGTGCATCCGGCAGTAGCCATCCTCAACATTGGCTTGGAGCATGCGCTACTGTGCCACCATCACCACATCTTACCGCTTGTCGGCGGTCCAGCTGCTGTGCCTGCTGCTGCTGCCGCTGGTACTGGTGCCCCTCATGCCCCTGCTTCTGCGCCTCTTGTATCGCTGCCTCAACCGCAGCAAGCCTCGCCTGCAGCTCCACCAGTGAATTTACACTTATTCGTTTCTTAAGGTGGCCCCAAGCCAGTATAGCGGTAGGCCATGCTAATGACAGGTTCAAGCACGAGCTGAAATTCTCAGCAGACACCCTGCATCCAAATCTGACAGCTCATAGCTGCCTAAAATCACATGGGCTGCCAGCCACAGGAAAGGGTACACTCGCATGCAGCCATGCCGCATCTTCTGTCAGCGCCTCAGTCGCTGCAACCTCAGCATTGCGCTCAGCAAGTTCTTCAATCACAAGCCAAGGCTGGAAGCAAGACTGAACTCGCCTGCAGGTCGGCAAGTGTTTCCCCCGCCAGCGCCTTGGCCTCCGCCACCTCGGCATTGCGCCCAGCAAAGTCGTTCAGCAGGGCGTTGCGCTTCAGCTCTGCTACAATGCCCAGCAAGGCGCCCGCGGAGGCAAGAAGCTTCTCTACAAAGACCTCCATCAACTCCCCAGGAACCTTGGTGGTGGCCCCCTGCAGCAGCAGCGGCAGCAGCAGAAATGCTCAGGCACTTGCGCCAACTCTGACGGCATAACTCGCACACAGACCCCACCATCAACAGCTGTGATTTCCTAATTGCCGTACCTGCCTCCAACACTATACAAGCAGCGAGTGGCATGTGCTTGCGGCACTTGTGAGGCTTGAGTACAAAGTTTGTGGCCTGCTGCACAGTTTAGTTGCATGAGGTGAGGGAAGGGTGGTACCCCAGCACACCCCTGTTGCAACTGAGGGCCAAGTTTCCAAGGTCCCCACGCCTCCTCAGCTCCTGTTGTGGCAATTCGCTGTGCTGAGTCAGGCCCAAGCCGAGACCAAGGGCACCAAACAAGATAGACAGTCTAGCAGACCACATATAACCAGCCACAGCTGTTAATCAGTGCAAGTGGCTCGCCTGCGCTCTCCCCACGTCTGCGTGGTCCTCTGCCACCTTGGCTGCTTTTATCAGATTGGTAAAGCTATCCAGCATACTTGTATACTCTGCAAGGACCCTGTCCTTCACAGAGGAGGACATGGTGAACCTATAGGCAAGATGCAATACCAGAGAACCAGCAGTAATACATTCCTCGAGGAGCGTTAGTAGCTAGTTCCTCTGCCAAGGGATCGAGACGCCAGCTGTGAGCGTAAGGAGCGCTGGCGGGGAAACAGAGTCTTGAGCAGTGAACGGAAACATGTCTGCACAGCCTGACAGACCCCGGCAGTGCGTTGTACATGCTTTGTTGGAGAAGCCAAGGGAGCGTGATGACAGCCATTCTTCCCATGATGGATTGTGTCTTAAGAGTGCAACAAGAAGGTATGCACAGGATGCTGCTGCAGAGCACTACCAGGCCTATTCAACGTGCTGAAAACACGATAATTGTGCACGAGTGTGCATGCACGGCAACTCCTCCTCGTGCTTGCTTGTCAGGGCACGCGCTGCGCTTCCGGGCCCATCACACAAAGTATCCCTATCTCTTCCCACCGGGCTTTGGAACCGAGGTGCGAGGCCCACACCGCCCTTGGCTCTGCATACCAGCGCCCCAGAAGCAGGAGTACTGGAGTGCTCTGAGGGAACCGTGAAGGCATTGTGCACGTGTTGTGCAGGCAGTCCAAATCCACCTGGGTAATGCCGGCCTAGTGCTCTATCGCTGCGTCAGCTGCTCGCCAGCCTCAGTTAACGCCTGGCTTGAGGGTAGCATCCTCAGGTGCAGTGTTGGACGGGTCCTTTGGTTCAGCCAGGATGGCGCATGCCAGGCGGCCAACAAACAGGTGCGAGGGAGCATGTGGCTGCAGTCACTCCTGTGCTTGCGTTGGACCCTTTGCCAGCTCCGCTGCCGTGAATATGCAAGATGAAAGTGGAGCAACAGGGCGCAGCGCGGTGCATGGCTGTCATGGCAGCGGCAGGTAGCTGGGACACACAGGTGCCCTACATGTTGCGGCCTGTGAGCCGTACAGCTCCTGAAACTCTTCCTCCTGGGCATCCCCGCAGGAGCTTGTAGCGCAGCTTACTGAGCTTGCCGCAGTCCTGGACAGGACAGCAGGCGCAGCAGGTGGCTGTGTGCTGCGGCTGCAGTGTGAGCCCAGAGCCTTGGAAGAAGAGTTGGGGGTGAGTGGGCTGACTCCACGGGGCTGCTCCTAAGCCATCATTTGGCGGGTGCTTTTCTCAGTCAACGTGTGAACTGATCAGGAGTAGGCCTCCTTTGGGTGGCCTGCTGCATGCCCCCCATGAAGTCTACTGTTAACCACTGACTCTCGACTGCCCGGTGCAAAAGGGCTATGAAGCTCTGGTGCTCCCTTGGTGCAGGACTTGCTCCCACTTACGGTTCAGCTGCACCCTGTGCATTTCACCCATATCGTGCATGTACTGCACTGGGAGGGGCAGTACAGGTGAGCAGTACCTGTCCTAGGTAAAGTGCCATGATGATCCTCTGTGCCGAGTGTTGAGATGCAGAGGAATTGCATGTTCAAGCAGAGGTCTTTGTTAAAATGCACAATGCCATGCATATATTGCGTGGCATGTGGCAAGGTGACCTGCGGGGTGGGTGGCTGAGCAATGTCCTCTGGAGTGGCACTTGTATGATCTGCCACACCTACTCGTATATGATGTAACTACCCCCGTCTGTCCATTCCCAGATTTCATGCCCAGCCTGGGAGCCTATTCTGGCGGAACTCGCCCACCAAGCAGGAACGTGTGAAGGGGCAGGTGTGCAAGGCGGCAGGCAAGATTGCGGAAGCGCTGGCTGTGGCCCAGTTTCAGCCCTCCTCGGGCGTGGCTATCGACATAGGTACGCCCGAGGCGCCAGATCTTCTTGGGGGCCCTCACAACACTTGGGGCTTCTGGACTTGCCCAAGGGGTCAGAGGTCTCTGTACTTTGGGGGCCGACTCTGATTGAGGTCTCACGTCATGCATCGCACAGGGGTCAAAGGGGCCGGTGCCCACTTGCAGCATGTGTTTCACCCCTCATTGGAACGACTCTCCCTTGGCTGACTGCCTGGCCCCTGGACCTGGGTAGTACTCTGCAGGCGCCGCCCCCGGCAGTTGGACCGCCTACCTGGCCCAGCACATGCAGCGCGTGATCGCGATCGACCCTGCTGAGTTGGACCCCAGCGTGGCAAGTCATCCCAGCGTAATCCACCTGCGCTGCAAAGTTGAGGAGGCGGTTCGCACCGGGTTGCTAGCCAGCCTGGTGGGCTTCATTGACACACCCGTCGCCCATGGCCCTGAAGGGGCGGGCGACATTTTTGCTCCAGCTAGGGCCGCCAAAGACGATGACAGCCAGGCGTGCGTTACCGCGGCAGGGGCATCTGACCGCTGCCAGGCGCGCTGCTGTGGTAGTGAATGCGCGGGGCTGGGTTCCGCACCGGCAGGGGCTGGCGAGGGGCCTGGTCCGAGCGTTACGGAGCAGGCCGTCGCAGCACGAGCAGCAGCAGCAGCAGCTGGTGGGGTAGTTTCCTTACACCCAAGCAGCGACGCGGCAGGGGCAGCGGCTGCACAGGAGCCCACGCAGAGGCATAATGCCGCAGCAGCGGCAGCACAGCCAGCTGCTGCAGCTGGCGTGCTTGCTGAAGCAGACGTGCTGGTTTGTGACATGAATGCCCACCCCTCGGAGATGCTGCGCCTGCTGGCGGATATGGCGGGCTATCTGCGCCCTGGGGGGCTGGCAGTATTGACACTGAAGTTCTTTGGGAAGGGCAGGTGGGTGAGGTCTTTAGAGAGGCACCCCCCCTGTGCTGATGCTGAACAGCTCCGTCGTGGCTGCTGATAGTAGAGATCGGCGATCAAAGGGTTGGGAGTGGCCGGGCGCTGTCATCATCAATGCTTGTGGCAAGCGTTACCAACTGAGCGGCCAGGCGCAGCTCAGGGTGGATACTGAGATTGGCCTGGGCATCCTCTGAACCTTTGCCAGGATTTGTTTACAAGACCCCTGTATGTCAGGTGGAGGTTGTGGCAGGGTCCCCTCCGGCCACGGCTACAGGGCCCTGTTTGTGGTTCGCGCCGGAGGCTTCCTACCTGCTGGCTTTATGCCTATGGCTGCCTGAGTGACAAAAGATAGACGCTGTGTGGTGTTGTGCAGGGACAAGTCCAAGTGGAAGGCACTATTGAAAGCCGAGCTCGGCTGCCTGGGCTTTCATGATGTGAAGGTAGAATGGCTGGTGGCTAACACACAGCATGAGCGGACGTGCATCGCGAGGAGGCTGCCCGCTGACGTGGCGCAGCTGCCGGAACCTGCCTAGTTGCGGTACCGGCTGACGGAAGGATTAAATGGCTGGAGCGAGGAATGCACAGCACTGGGAGCGAGAGCTGCATTTGCAAGGGTGGTGGCAGGCCGCAAGTGTAGGTGAAGGGCCGCTAGGGCAGGCACGCACGATTTTCTAACTACAGGCCGGCAAGCGTTGAAGCTTATGTACTCTTGCTCGCTTGTGTGTGGTATGGTGCCTGTTGTTGGGCGTGGAACCTCCTAAGTGCCTGTACCAGCCATAGTGAGTTAGAAGCTGCTCTGGCAAGAGGCCCCAATTGACGATGTTTATGAGGGGTGTGCGCAACCAACCCTTTTAGTTAGCCCCAGCCTGGGGCCAGAGGTAGGGTATAACTACAACGTCATCCAGAGCCAGCTGAAGCCTCTCACAGATGTAAGGGAGAGTAGTCTTAAGCGCAGATTGACAGTAAGGCAGGTATCTCATCAACTGTGGTGCATTCGTCGTATTATGATAACACAGGATGGATTCTTCCGCACTAGGTAGGGCAGCATGGGGGGGGAACCTTCCACAGAGTCTGGTCAGATGCAAATTCACGCTTGTCCTGATGCGGCCGCAACAGGACGCTCGGAGTGCGGCGAATTGCGCCTATCATGACATGTGCATAAGGATTCATCGTTCATACTGGTATCTAGCCAGCCGTTGAGCATTTAGCAATGCGTCCCCAACCTGACCCGTGCCTTGCCTTGTCCTCAGTCACGCCTAGCCTGTAGTCCCACGGTCGCCTAAGCCCCACCAACAGTCAGCGGAGCTAATAGGTAGCCGCCGCAATGTCCAAACCCGCATTTGAAACCCATTCGCCGAGCCTAAGCTGCAGTGAAGCGACATTGGCCGCACATTCAGCCGCTGATTCGGTGCTGCGACCTACAATTCGTACTTTTGACCCCGGAAGTCAGGACCACTGGGCGCAGATTTGGTGCATCCGCCGGACGCTGGCTCCACTTGTTTCTCAAGCCTATGCCACTTGATTACCTTACCCACGATGGTTCTGGCTGCGTACGGCCGAGACGACACTGCGCACTTCCAGTGCCTCGCCTCTCCGTCACCCCCTCAGCCCAAGCGCTGTCTGGACTTTACGCACGAGCTGCGGGAACTTGCAGAAGGTGAGCTCAATCGATACTGCCCTGAATGCCTGGGCCGGTGGCTATTTCGCCACCCCTTCTCCACCATGGCATGGGGGCCGCTGTGCACGTGCAGCGGCCCAACTCGCTACAAGCTTTGCTCAAAGCTTTGCAAGCCGCAGTGGCGTGGGCAGTGGCTGACGGAGCCTCGTGTTCCTTAAGGCTCACTCGCCTGCATTTCGTACCGCTTCCGTAATCCCCTTTCACGTCGAGACGCTTTTGCCTCCTTGCCTATATGCAGGCGATGAGAACTTGCTAGACCTGGACAGCCTTCTGGACTTCGACTTGGAGAGCGTGGTCCCGGAGCCCTTGGAGCCCACCATGTGGGAGAAGCTCTCCCTTCCCGAGATGGTTGACGGCTTCCCTGCCTCCTTCCAGGAGCAGGAGAACGTCACCCTGTCTTCCCTGGGTTCTGCTGGCACCCAAGACCTCCACTTCCCACCGCCTGGCCTCCTCGCTGCCCAGGCGCCGGCTGCGACACTGGAGTGCGCAGTCAAGCTGTCTCCCAGCAAGGAGGGCAGCCCAAGGGCAGCAGCCGCACCCGAGTCCAGCAGGCAGCACAACGTGCTGATGCTCCTTAAGAGGTACTGGCAGCTGCGGCAGCTGGACCTTGCCGAGGACAACAGCGCGGCCGTGGGTTACAGCTGCCAGGGTGGCGGCGCCCCCACCGGTGGGGCGCTGGGCCTGGTGAGTGCCCCCACAGCAGCATCGGCAGCATTGCCTGTGCAGTATCGCTCTGTCTCCGCCATGCCCTTGCCTGCTCCCCAGCGCCTCTGCGAGTCTAGGACTTCGCCTCAGGTCAGCCCCCACCATCACCCTCCCACTCCGCCACAGGCAGCACAGAGTGTGCCGCAGCCGACACTCGCCCCTGCCACGCTGCGCGACGTCCCCTGTCGCCATGTCAGCTGGGAGGGAGAAGGCCAGGTGTCCATGAACGCCTTTGGCCTCCAGTCCCCCTTTGCGTCTCAGCGCAAGCGCAGCGTGCCAGAGCCAGGGCAGCGTGATGCGGCCGTACCCAAGCGCGGCCACGGCCGTCAGCCCAAGGTGAGCATCAGCCTGGGCTGCTGGGTATAACCTTCCACATCTGTTTAGACGCACCTTTTAAGTTCTGGATTACCAGTAGTCTTTCTGTTGCACCTAGGCTCAAACCCTTGGGGTGTCGATTAACAACTAACCAACAACTAACCATGCAAATGGATTGCATGGTGGCTGTCGAGCCACAGCTCATTACTGAAAACCAACCAACTTCGAAACAGTGGCTTAGCTGTCTTGTGCCGGTGCTGCCTGTGAGTAGTACGCTAAGCTGGTGTAGTCATCACTGCTGCAGGGCAAGCGAGCCCGAGTGGAGGCGCCCGAGACTGTCAAGTGAGTACTTCCCTTGCACACTGGCTGCACCAGCCAACTTGATTGACCGAGCGCTTGCAACCTGGCTGGACTCTTTGCACTGACCATGGCCCCGGTACAAGAAGGCCTGAATACATCTGGCCCTTACCTTGGACGGGGGAGGCTCGATCATCTCCATCCTTACACTTAGACCAACAACCCCTGCAGGGTGGCGCCGAGCGACATCCAGGCAGGGCCTCCCCTGCCCAGCAAGCCCATGGCAGCGCTGGAGAGAGAGAATGCAGCTCTCAGGTGGGTTTGCAGCAGGCTGGACTGGGCTTATGGTTGCGGTCCATAGCAAGGCTCTGCACGCATTGCCAGCGAAGTTTTGGCCGACAAGACTAGGGTTCACCAGATTCTTGCCGCCACAAATCTACCAAGCCCTCGTTGCATGATGCCGGTAGAGGTGTACAACTGCACGACATGTACACAACGTTGGCATGATGTGGCCGCACGCGGACCAGGATATGCTGAACAATGTGCACCGGCACCCTGCAGGCACGAGGTGAGGAAGCTGCAGAAGACGATGCGGCTGTGGTGCGTGCAAGGCTATGTGTCGGACGCGCAGGCGGCGGAGTTCCTGGCCGCCTCCCCACAGGTGAGCTGCTGGTTCGGTGACAGTTATGGGTGCTTAGCAACTACTGCCACCCACCACAGGTCGACACCTGTGGGTTTCGGACCTGGGCGTCTGTCCCCAGGGAGTGTCAGCCCTCCTAGTAAGCCGGGCAGGAACATGCCTCTGACGAGGGCTTGCTGCCAGGCAGGTGGTGGGGATCTGCATGGCTCCTGCACGTGTGAAGCACGGTATCACTGGCTGGCTTGCTGGCTGGCTGGCTGCCTGTCTGCCTTGCGCACTGCATGGCGGTTTCGGAATTGCTCCCGACCACCTCGCATCCACTCGTTGTAGCTACCCTGAATGCAGGTCGTCAGCTGTGCGGGCCTCTGAGCTGAGGGTTAACTGTGGATTACTGAGAGCTGGTAACGAGGCTGTAACTTCATAACATGATATCGGTGTGGTGAGTGTGCTATAGAGCTGCTTACAGCTTGCCCGTATTGGGTTTTTGGGGTTAGTGGGAACTGTAGTCCTCCTGGGAGCGGGCAGTGAAGCCTGGGTGCAAGAACTTGGTGACTTTCGAACTAGGTGGGTTTGGTTACAGTGCTTTCCTTTCTTCACTGCGGACTTTGATGCAGCTGGCTGGAACATGGACACTTGTTAACGTTATTTGGTGAACGCTGCGCTGTAGAGTACTTCTGCCTAGCCTGCTGACTTGGGGATTTGGAGTGGGTCATTGGGAGCAGCGCTTTGTCTACTTTGTCTATAAGCAGACTAGTCTTGTGCATCACTTCGTAAATGTCAGCACCACCAACTTGGGTTTTTTGCTGGCTGGCGTGAGAGACGGGGCGCCCGAAATACAAAACTCAGCCTTTACTCTAAACCTTTTTCTGCGCTCCTTTGATTTAGCATGAACTCATCATTCCTGTACTGTGCTCTCTTTGGGCGCCTCGAATCTTACCAGAACCACAGTTACTAAAAAGCGTTGGGCACTGTTACTTTGCTCTCACACCCGTGGAGGGGTTGCTCGCTAGGCTTTGTCCTGCTTCCCTCCTGCCCCTTGTGATGGCAGTTTCATTCCCCGACCTCCGTCGGGGGACATCAAGGCATCACACATGAAACTTGGAGGTGTGCTTTCTTTTCCTGCTTTCACTTTGGGGCATGTTTGGGATACCCCCATGTCTCTTTCATTCCCTCTTACAGGGATACATGCCTGGCTCCAGCTCTCGGTGCCAGCTATGGCAGTCGGTTGTTGGTCTTCCTGTCTTGCTTTGGTCCTGTCATTTTTCTCCCCAGTCGGCTCCTTCCTATATTATGTGTTGTCCTTATGCGTTGTCATTACATTCTTCCCTCAACTTTTGACACGCACACCTTACTTTCTTTCCCAGTTCCCTGTCTGACCTGCCTTGCTCTTGGCCTGGACTTTTAAGGGCCTATAAAGGGTTTGTATTGGTGGCAGTAGTGCCCTATAGTCTAACTTACTGACTTATGTTTTCGTTTATCTGTCTTAAGAATAATGTGCAGGGTTTTGCTGGTCTTTTTCTTCAAGATGGTTCGTTCCGTGATGCATTTCACACCAAGTCCTACTGGTAGATCGATCAAATTGCTGGCCAGGATGTCGATGTAAGTGTTTCCTGGTCATGCCCATGTTGCTAATAGCAACATTAGTGGCCTTGCAAAACAGTGTGAGAAGCGCTGAGTTTGGGCAGCACCAGCCCCAGCTATTGCTAGCCATCCTTGCAAACATAGCCCCCGGGGTCAGCACTGCAGGAAAGCCCCAATATAAAATTCTGCATCCAGCCCTGTCAGTCAAGTCCAGCCCAGCTCTACTCCCTGTTTGCACTACCTGCCACCCATGCTAATAAAAGTCCAGCCCAGCTCTACTCCCTGTTTGCACTACCTGCCACCCAT
>BBXU01003064.1:0-34532 GCA_001598975.1 Parachlorella kessleri
GCGTGTGCTTGAGCCAACATTTAAACAAGTCCTGCACGGTCAGTACTGAAGACATGGGCATGGTTGTTTCATCTCTAGAAGCTATTGGCATACGAAGCCAAACAGTAGTGAGTTTCAGTCCAGGTTTTGGTAATAGAAGCACTCAGGCAAGACTCAGGCACATTCTGCATCCAGCCCTGTCGGTCCAGCTCAGCTCACTCCCTGTTCGCACTACCTGCCACCCATGCTAATGTAAGCATAAAACAATGCGACCACCAAGAAATACTGAAACAAGTGGCCTAGACAGACACAATAAGGCCCCTCCGACATCCCACTGTCACGTATGTGTCTTCATAACATCTTGGAAGCAGGCCGAGGCCAGAAGGAAATACTAACCATGGTCGACGTGGGCATCAAACTCCCCTGTACATGCGGAAGCAACCCCTTGACAGCAAGCATGAGGGGTGCGACCCACTCATGGCAACAGCTGAGCAGCATCTGACTGAGGCACCTTGGTCAGAGAGGCGGCAAGCTCGCGGCCAAGCTTGTCTTTGCCTTTATAAAGCCCTGTATGTGTGCCAGAAGTATAAGCAATACGTTATAGAGCAGAGCTCAGCGAAGCGCTGTAGCATGGCCGCCACCCCTTCAGGTTGCACATGGGTTTGAGGGCTTTTACGTTGTAAACCAAGGATAGAGCACACTGCTTCAAGAACACTCCACTCTCTCAATGACTTGGCCTTGACTGGCATGAGCAAAAGGCAAGCCCTCAAGCCCTATCAGCATAAGCGCCCCTACCAGCCATTCCTATACGAGACAATACAGTGCTCTCTCGGGCTCGCTGGCGAAGCCTACCTCTAGGCTGCAGCAGCCAAAGTTGCCCAACTTTGTGCACGCCTGCTCATAGATGGCTTGAAAGGTGTCATGGTCCCACACAACGCCAGAAGCAGCCACAAGCTCCCACAGGTCCTGCCGGCTGCGCGGTTGCCTGCAGCTTGGTGCATGCTTGCGTTAAGTCATACAGGCATCGGGCAGCGCACTAGAGGCCCAGGGCATGGACCACACTGGCCTTCCGTTCAGGCAAATTCCTTGCTTCTCTCCTCACCTAAAGTGATCCTCACTCACTCCCCTGTACACACTGTCTATGGGCCGGAGCAGCTCCCTTGCTGTCGCACCCTTGCTGCCTGCCTTGCCCCTCACCAACCCGTCCCCGTCCCTGCCGCCGCTGCTTCCTCCACGGGCTTGCACAAGAGACGGTGATGCGGCACCGTTTGTGTGTGTCTGCCAGTCAGCTGGCCCCAGCCTGGCAGGGCTGCCTGGGGCATGGCTCGCCTGCTGGGCCTGCTGCGCTCCTGTCATTACTGACAATTCCTGGTGGGAAGCCTGCAGGGCCAGCTGTGCGCTGTCCTCGCGCAACAAGGGATGTCGCCCACGAGGGCCAGGCTGCTGAGGCTTCCCCAGGTCAACATCTGGCTGCTGTTCCGCTGCGGAGTAGCCCCCTCGCAGAATGCGGCCTGCGTCCCAGTCAGCTCCCATTGGGGGCGGCTTGCCATAGATAGTGTCAGCTGGTAGTTGCCTGCACACACAGGTTCACTCATGAAGTTCTGCTGCATGCCGCACATCACCTCAACAAAAAGCTTGCCCCAACCTATCAACCTATATAAAAATTAACAAGTCATGTTGATCTCCTTTGTTTGCCCTGTATCCGCGCAACCTTCCAGACCTCGCATACCATAGATATCTTCCACGCCTTGGGAGTATTGCAGCACAGCAGCACACCTGTCCATGGCAATGGGACTCCGAGACATGGCCAGCACATCCCCATTTTTTAGCGCAAATCGCTGCAGCCGCTCTGACACACCCTCTAGGCCCTTGGGTGCCCCCGGCTGGAGCACAGGCTTGATTCCCTCAGCCTCGCTGGGAGGCTTGCCAAAGCAAAGCGTGGCAGGGTCCACCCCCTACAACAATATAAATAACTCGCATGTGTGTAATTCAGGACTAAGGCTCCCAAGCTATGCCACTGCCACAGAACTGCCTAGGTTTTGCGTGCACTGGACAATCTTTGCAGCAATATAGGCTTGCATTTCGATTTGCATGCTGCATCACACACATATAGCAGGTTGTACAAAGCAGCTATCCACCAACTCCCACTACGGCCTTACCTTAAAATCATACCCGTACTTATGCTGCTCCCCAGGGTTGTAATCACGGTGGAAGCGCACATATAGCTCTCTCGCCCCTGGTGGCCCCTCTGGTGCAGAACCATATATGACCTGTTTGCCCTGGTTGGTCCGCTCTAACTTGCGAGCATTGAGAGGCACTCCAAAAGCCCTTATGCTGCCCAGCCCGTCGGGCAGCACGGTTCCTAATTGTCGCGGTCGTCCAAGAGGCTCCAGCTTATTCCTGCACCACAAAACTCGTTGCTACGCTTCCCACGCTTTTATCCAGGACAAGGCAATGATCACATCAAACTCGGGAGGCTCGTGAAGGGCGGCATCAGTAGCTATACAGGAAACATGTGAGTTTGCTTCCCAAGGATGCTGAAGGCTTGCTTTTTGTGCACCCATTTTGAGCGCTCATCATATCGGAGCACTTCACAAGCCTGCGAGAGTGCCTTCCGACACACAACCACTGACTTGCCGGGCCTTGCACTGCAGTTTCACTGCCCACCTTGAGTAGCCGGCCTCCTGCACATCTTCCAATAGCTGCACGTGGGCCGAAATGGGACTAGGCTGCAGACATGCTGCAGCGCCGCTCCGGCTGCAACCGTCCCTGGTCACCCTGGCGCCAGCAGGAACCACCTGCTGCGCTGCCTGCCCCACTGTAGGCGTGAGCGCAGTGTTGCACTGCTGCTGATATGTGGTGGCAGCCGGCGGGCCTCCCATGTCCCTGCTGCCCCTGCCTGTGTCAATATGTAGGCAATCGGCTGCAGTCACCTGCCTGCTGTAGTTGCAAAGCCCGGCTGGAGGCAGGGTGCTAGGTGGCGGCCTACTGAGCTGTTTGTGGTTGTTCATCGCGTTTCACCCCGTTCACTATGTCACCCCAGGGGTTCGAAGCTCCGTAATAGTTGGTCCAAGGCAACGCACGCGGACTTTCGACGCTGAGGCCTCTTCTTGCCTGCAGTGTTGGAAAAGACTTGCTCGCAGATAGGTAAATTAATGATTGGATTGTCTCTAACAATTGAAATCGGGAGTCTCACCTGCAATCTCAGCAGGCACAGCACGGCTTGATCTCCCCTCTACTGCTGGAGGTCGAAGACTTCATTTGTTTCCGACACCGTCGTGTTGACAAAGCAGACAAGACCTGCGCAGGGCGTCCAAGGCTTTCGGGTGGGATGGCCCCTTTGTCTTCGTGAACCTGAGCGCCCTCTACGAAAGGACCTGTGATCACTCATCTAGCTTTGGGAGAACTGATTACTTGGACAGGCTGCATTGCTCGAGTCCAGGACCCTGATGGAGGGTACATGCACAGTGTGAAGGGCAAGCTGGCCGTGATGGCACAAGCTGACGGCACGGCGGCGGCAGATGCTGGTAAGGGAGGGGGGTTAGGCGTGTGTATGCACAAGCCCCTGGCACTGTACTGCTCCCACGGTAATTTGTCATTGGTTGCATAGGAGCGTGCTCACTTTCTCTTCCTGCCTGCAGCCGTTCCTGCGGAGCCCCCGCCTCTGCTCCCCTACAGCGATGGTGAAGATGATGTAGAGTATGAATACAAACTTTACGAGCCGATGGGTGAGGTTCTGCGTGGCCAAGCGCAAATGGGGGGTGGGGTGTTGCGCCGTTAGTTAGCTGGGGTGCTAGGAGTAAAGTGTCCTTGAAGTCGGTCAGTTTCAGGCAGGCGTTTTCGTGGTACTTTCACGTAGACTTTGCGTTAGCACTTGTTCCAGCTGCCAGGCGCAGTAGGTTCAGAACATTGACAAGACATCACACGCGGTTTGCTTCATAGCAGTCACCCATGAGTCCAAGGCTTCCTGAGCGTGATGGTGTTCTGGGGGTGGATAGCTGCACAGCCGCCGTTCATGCTGCGGGGCACCCAACTACAACGGTCAAGGGGTTTGTGCTGGTTGTGCTGCAGGACTGTATATGACGCAGCAGCTGATAGAGGAGATGCGAAACAGTGCCGCCGCCGAGGAAGCTGCTTCAGGCGAGGGCGGGGCAGAAGGTAGGCTAAGTAAGCTGTCATGCAACATGTTTGATACTTTTTACTGAAGTGTGCAGCGAGCCAAAGCATCGACTTGGGGCGGAAGGCTTAGCGAACATGGTGCGGTGCAGAGCAGACTCTGCAGCCCGGCAGGGACAGCGTGCCCCGTTCCATCTCGATGCCCCGCCAGCTGAGGTTTAGTGGCCTGCAATCGTGTGTTTGCAATTGCTTTCCGACGTCTTGTTACACCAGTGGCTCGCCCAGACTGCATGTTGCTTGGTCTTCTGGCCTGGTGCTGATCCTGTGCACCTGTAGCAAGGTCTGCTTTGAGCTGATTGCTGTTGGAATGGTGTCCCATGCCTGTCCTGCAGGCAATAATGGTGCGGATGGCTTTCAATTTGCCGAACAGGGCGCAGGCCTGATGGCAGCGCTGCAGGCGGCTTTTGAGGCTCCGGAGTTTCGCCAGGTGGGTAGAGGCGCAGAGCTGTTTCCAAGCACTGACGTGTGAACACCGAGCACAAGCGAAGCTGCCTACAAGGTGGCAAGTCATATCCCACTTCGAGTTGACTCGTACCATGAGACTACCAGGCGCCCGTAAGAGCTGATGTTACCAAGTTCGGGGCGAGCTAGTGCTGGGTGTTGGGCAAGCTGGCTTTTCCGTTGCTCGACTTCACGTTTTTTTTCAGGGGCCTGTATGCTGTTGGAGGTCTGTGCAAGCCTACTACCGCTGCAAGGGTTTCTGTCACTTGTCAAAAATCCTTGCGGCGCTTATCGCGCAGGCTGTGGGGGAAGGACCTGCCAACGGCGACGCAGCACCACAAGAGAATGGCAACCATGCTGAAAATGGTGAGGTTTCCTGATGGGCCTACCTGGGTTGAAGGAGCTGGTTCTCGGGTGCCGCCATCTGGCTGTGCGAGTTCGGGGTGTTATTGGAGGGTTGGCAAGGCCTCAAACATTTACGGACTTTGGGCTTCGCATGTTGCTTCCGCTTTTGGTGTGTGGGTGATTCCATGTGACTGTTACGGAGTGTTTTTCCCATGCAAACAGCCATATGATGCAGTCAGTCTGGACATGCGCAGGCTTCCCGCTTTCTGCGCGTGTGCCCATTTTTCCTTCGTATAATCTTCGTGCATGCTCTCATGCTCTGCAGATGCTGTCGCCGCTGCCGCTGCTCCCCCACCGGCCACGCCAGAGCAGGTTGCGGCGCCCACCCACGCCTCACCTGCACAGATCTCGTCGGCAGCAGCTGCCCCGGCCGGCATGCCCAGCTTGTCAGAGGAGGAGACGCCAGCGCCTGCCGCCGCACAGCGGTCACAGCGGAGGGCGCAGGCGCCGGCACCCACTGCTGACCAGCCGCCGCCGGAGCTGGATGGGGGCAGCGACAGCGAGGAAGAGGGAAAGGAAGCGGAGGAAGGAGGGGAGCAGGGGCAGGCAGATGCAGGACCACCGGCGTCAGGACCACCGGCTGCAGAGCAAGCAAATGGTAAGGAGCAGCAGGACAGCGCTGTGACGGCTGCGACAACGAGCACAGCAAGCGAGGAACCCGCGGCCAGTGAGCAGGGCACGGTGGCTGCCGATGCTATGCCTGCTGCGCAGCCAACAGCCAGCCAGGGCACAGCCAGTGAAGGACCAGCCTTGGCAGAAGGTCCAGCAGAAGGCTCAGCGGTTGCTGATCTGCCCACCCAGGTGGCTCCTGTGACAGCTGCAGCCGAGGCAGAGAGCCCCGGGGCTCCTGCTGCACCAGCAACTGGCCTAGAGGCCGTGGAGGCTGAGGCTGCCGGTGGGGCAGAGCCCGCGGCGGGGACCGCCCCAGCACCGGCAGCAGCGGCACCGGTGGCGGGCCCTGCTGCCGCTGCGCCGTCCACCAATGGTGTGCCAGCTGCTGCACCCACCAGCGACGGTGTGCCAGCTAGCGATGGTGTGCCAGCTGCTGCGCCGGCCAGCGACGGTGTTCCGGCTGCCGCGCGGGCCAGTGATGGTGTGCCAGCTGCTGCGCCGGCCAGCGACGGTGTTCCGGCTGCCGCGCCTGTGGCCAATGATGTCACGGCGGCTCTTGACGAGGATGACCTCTCAGGTAAGCTCGCCCCATCAAAATGACTACTGTGCTGGGCTGTGCTGCGCTGCTGGGTGGTGCAGTATATCGGGTCCCACCAAGCTGGTGGTAGGTGGTGGTTACCTTACCTCGACCTCACCTCTGGAGCATATGTAAGCTTGAGAAGAAGAGGAGCTTTGAGTATTGTGTTGGCATGGCTGCCTGCTGCCTCTACCTCCACCACTAGGGCATTGGCTCACTTGCTATGCCACTCACGTCTGCAGACAATACCTCACCTAGTGTTAAACTTTGTGCTCAGCACTTGTCCGTGCGTGTGCCTCTGCCTTGCAGACTGGCCTGGGCTGGTTGAGGATGATGGGAGCGACCCCTACAAGGACATACAACTGCCGGTAAGGGGGCGGGGTGAGGTGCGGCCAGGTTCCATAGTACGGCTTGTTGAGGTACACCAGCCTGTGTTTATCTGCCCAGTGTGAGTTGATGCCTGCTGGGCTGTGAAGCATGGGGCCCACGTGCTGCAGCTCTACCTCAACAGGTGGATGTGGGTCACCGCCGGACCATCTGAGTTGGTAGGCAGGCTACCGCGGCGGCTCACTCTGGCACATTGCCTCATTTCTTATATGGCTGGCCTTGCAGTGTAAGCTAGCTTTGGCTGCATTAGCAGCCCACTCTCACCCGCCTCACCCATCCATTGCATGTACTCCATGGCATAGTGATGCCTGCCCAAGTACAGTGCAGAAGGGCTACACACGCGGGGCTGCCCACTCGCATTGCTGCGCAGGAGGTTCCCCTGCTTGACCCAGAAGCGGCGCGGGCCGCTGCGGCTGCCGCTGCAAATGGCGTCCCTCCCGATGACGAGATTAGGGCCTTTGAAGCAGAGGTGAGGAGGCGGGGACTGCTGTGCACGCCATTGTGCCTAAAAACGCTCCCATGACCCCTCAAGGCAGCTGCTTTGTGTGAGCCCTTGATGCTCTGCAGGCTATGTCCACTGCATGAGGCTAGGCCGGGAAGTCCTGCTGAGGGCTGTTGGGCGCAGCCGTGTGCTGCAGGTCAACTGGTACCTCACTGGCATCCGTGGACCCCCGGGCGCGGCAAGCCTCGACATGGCCGCAGCGGCAACGGCAGCAGCGGGAGGAGGGCCGGACACCCCCGCTGCCGGCCTCCCTGCGGCCGCTGCAACTGCTGCCAATGGCCTTCCTGACAACACTGCTGCCCTTGATAGACTGCTGGCCGGTGGGGTCGATGGGCTCCTTGGCGGCGAGGACGTCAGCAATGCAGAAGCCCCAGGTGTTCGCACAGCAGTGCGGATCTCTGGCTTCACCTCGCCGCCCTCCAACCCCAGCTCGCCGCGTGTCAGCTCCACCCAGCCGTCCTACAGTCCCGACGATGTGCCGGTTGGCGAGGCCGCAAGCGCCCCGGAGGTGGCAGCCGGGGGACCAGGTGCGGAGGGAAGTGGGTACGTGTTCCCTGCTCCGGTGTGCTGCAGACCTGGGCATGAGCAGCTTGCTGGGGTGGGTGGTTAAGTATTGTTCTGGGGTGAAGCGGCAGCACTCACTTCCCTGTGCTGCAGACATCCCAAGCTTAGCTTCATCGGAGCCGCATCTTGCTACCCTCAACAGACTTGCTGGCTTGGTACATGATAAACTAGTTAGGGAATCTAGCCGGGAAGAGGCCCAGGCAGCGCAGCTAGGTGCAACTGGGTGTCTAGGGTGCCTGGGTTTGCAGCGCACTCGCGCGTGACCCGGCTCAAACCTGTGACTGGCCTGGTAGCCATGCTACCAGTTTGAAGTCTTACAGGTTTATTTGGTATAGGGTCTTGGCCATGCAAGGTGCCGCCATTGTGAGGCCCCGGTCTTGAGTATGCATTGAGATTAGTAGGTCAAGTACCTACAGTTGCACTAACAAGGGGGCCTCCTGCTCGTAGAGAGTGGCTTTGCAGGTTGCTTTGCATGGGTGCAGTTGACTTGACTGTTGTGTAAGTGATGTGTGCAGCCGAGGCCCTATCAGCAGCAGCTACCGCAGAAGAGCCCAAGGAAGCAGAGAAGAAAAAGAAAAAGAAGAAGAAAAAGAAGGGAGGGGCGGCAGGTATGATGCTGGTGCTAGATAGAACTCCTCGCATTGTGATGCCTCTATTGAAGTCCGAGGCTACAAGAGGTCGTTAAGGGAATAGGCGCGCATGAGTCCACTGCTTAAAGCCTAGTGTACGTTGCAAGGCAGGTTGCAGCACGAGATACTGAGACAGAGCTTGCAAGAGCCTAAGTAGCATGAGCCACGTTGACTGTTAGATGGTCTTCTGGGTGATTTTTGCAGCATTTTAAGGGCTCCACATGTGCGCCTGGTGCAGAAGAGGCGGAGTCCTCTGCGGCAGCGGCGGCGGCTGACGCTGGTCAGGCTCCCAGTGGGGAGGAGGCCTCCGCTTCAGCACCACAGCCCACCCTGCCCGGGGCAGAGGGCAGCAGTGCTGCGGCAGCCGTTGCCCAGGCCCCTAATGACAAAGAGGTCAGCAAGGCTGGTGAGACTAGCTCGCCCGCATTAGCTGCCAGTGGTGGGGACGCAAGCGCTGAAGCTGCGGCCAGCGAGAAGGCAGAGGACAAGCAGCCAGCGGCGGCTGCTGAGCCTGTTGTTGAGGGCAAGAAGCAGCAGCAGCAGGCGGGCCTGGGTAGTCAGTTGGATGCAGTGGAACCTGTAGGCAACGAGCCACAGGAAAGGGCCGCGACAGCAGTGGCGGATGGTCAGGAAGCCAAGGCCGAAGCAGAGCCAGAGGGGGAGTCGTCGACAGATGCTGCCGTCGCTGCAGCATCGTCTTCTGCGCTGTCGAAGAAGGCGCAGAAGAGGCAGCGTCAGAAAGAGGCAGCCGCAGCGGCCGCCGCTGTCGCGGCGGCAGCGGCCGCACCAGTAGTTTTTGCAGAAGCTGTGCCCGCTGAGGCTGCTTCTGCTCAACAGGAGGCTGCTGAGGCTGCTCCTGCTCCCGCCACGGCGCAGCCCAGCGCCGCTGACGCACCAGCTGCAGCGGTGGCTGCCCCCGGCCCGGCCAAGGCTGCAGGCGCTGCAGCTAGCAACTCATCCGTTGCGGCAGCAGGGCCCAGCGGCAGCGGTGGCGCCGGGCGCACCCCTCCTGCTGCCGGGCTGGCTCCCACGCCAGTTACAGTGCAGCGCACCTATGCAACCAAGGAAATTAAGAATAATTCGGCCCCTGCCCAGGTGGGTGCCAGGCTGTTGGTTTTGTCAGGCCCATGAAACACACCTCTGATACCTGTAGCATGGGGCTTTGCCTGGTTGCCTGCTGCTGCTCTGTCGTTCGGTTTGTGGTGTGGGGGCCGGGCAGCAGCTGTTCACAAGCTGTTACTTTTTGGTTTATGCTTGCCTGGGATCCGGCGGCTGTGTGAGGCTGCATTTGAGGCAGCCCTGTCAGTCAAAGGGAAAACCCCTGAGCCCTGGTTATGAATCTGAAGAGCCATCCTGTCCGCGGTGGCGTGTGCTGCTGTGGTTTTGTGCTGCAGGTGCCATCAGCCGCTCAGAAAGGTCCGAAAGACTGCTCTGCGTCACATGTGCCGGTCTGTCCACCTAACGCTCATGGCAAGTTGAGTTTTGGTGTTGCTGCAGGTGCTGTTAGTAATGGACGAAGCCCTTAGGAACCGCTCGGCGTCAGAGATGCAGGCGGTGGTGCGCTCAGTCATGCCCTGGCTGGCGGCTGTCAAAAGCAACAAGGCTGCCAAGGATGCCGACACTGCTCAGGTGGGTGCCTTATAGACTTTGCCATGCTGCCTGGGTACATGTGGATGGTGCCCTAGCCGGTTAAATCCTTCTCATGCTGCGCTTGCATATCGGGAAGCCAGATGCAACACAACAGCGCCTTTGGTGCGCCGCCTACGGCTTGGCAGCTCGCATCATTTGAGCCGTTGTGCATGCATGAAGTGATGACCAAATACCATTTTTGGTTGTGGTACCTCAATTCAGCCTACATCAAACATTCAGCGAGCAAAGCCATGCCCCTGACAGGATTTGTGGCAGTTGCATGTCTCCTGTAGCAGGTCTTTTTCTTGTTAATATGCCTCCCTGCCGTGCCTCGGGCCAGCTTGCGGACCGCACAGGCCAGACCTTGCATTGCGTGGCGGGAGGCAGGCATATGCCCAACACAACCTTGATCTTTAGGATTCGGCATTGTCTTGTGAAGAGCCCGACTGTGCTGCACTCCTCGGTCGGAGGGCAACCTGGCTGCTGCATTGACCTCCCCGCGTAGGTGCGAGCCAAGCTGAATGAGGTCAAGACAGCCATGCGACAGCTCTCCCAGGGTGCTAAGGAGGAAGTGAAGAAGGGGGCCAGTGCCGGGGCTGCTTCCTCCTCCTCAGCCGCCGGCTCTTCTGCCAGTCCTGCTGCAACGGCTGCCACCCCTGCAGCGGCAGCCGCGGCAGCCCCTGCTGGCAGTGGTGCTGCCAACAGCGGTGTCGGTGCTGTCCCTGGTGCTGGTGTGGCCGGCGGGGCAAGGCCGGCGGGCTCCCCAGTGCGGCCAGCTGCTGGGGCTGCTGTGCTGCCACCCGGGATGTTGGTGAGCCCCCTCAGTGCAGGTTACTGTCCTGCTGCCCTATGCATACCTTACTGCCACTGCCTTAACAATGTGTACGGTGGACATGCCTTCCTGCCGGGTCATGTGGCCAGTCAGACCAAGCAGAGGTAGAACATGTGCGACTCTTGTCGATGCCGTCCATGTACAGGCTGGAGGGAGGGGCGCAGCAGCAGCAGTCCCCGCCCCAGGCCGTGGCCGCGGCCGTGCCTACAACCCCCTGCTGGCATCCTCCGCTGGTGCTGGCGCTGCCTCCCCGAACCCCTATGGCCCCCCGCCCCCGCTGGGCCCGGCGGGCGCTGCCACGGGTTGGGCCGCCGCAGCGGCCGCCGGCGCTCTTGGTGGCGGCAGGAGCAGCGGCTACCGGCCGGTGCAGCTGGCGTCTGCACCTAACCCAGCAGCAGTGCCTGCCCATCATGGTGGGCCCAGGCCTTGGGGCCCGGCGGCTGCTGGGGGCGCTGCCCGCGTTCCAGGCTATGCTCCGGCCGCTGCAGCAGCGGGGCACAGCTACAGGCCCGTGCAGCCGCCGGTGAGTGCGGCAAGCCCCTGTCATCTGAGCTGCTGAGTGGCCCACTGGTGGTGCATGACAGGGCCTGGGTCAAGGTGGCTCTGTCCCCACCCTTTGGGCACTGCAAGGAGAACCCCCAGCAACTTGCCAGAGCCTTTTCCACCAATGTCTGACCTCCCCTGCAGGCGCCTGGTGTGGACGTGACCTGGGAGGCACCGGCAATGCCCCTTGGCTATGACGTAGCCTCATCCCAAGCGCCCTCTCAGGCCTCGCTACCTGCCAGCGCCAGCGCCTCCTCTTTAGGTGAGCTGACTAGTAACTCTTCCAACCGGCAGTTGGGGTATGGACCCACGAGCGGTGCCATGCCTCCCTGGCCGCCAGACCTAATGCCTGACTGCTGGGTGAACCTAACAACCTGACAACTTGGGAGCACAGTGTAGGCTAGTTTGACAGCGTGGTGGCACCTGACTATGCTGTTGTAAGTCCTCAACAAGGCGGACCCACTGTAAGTCAGGATGTCTAACGTCCACACATCCAAAATCCCAGACCAATCCAGGCCAAAGTAAAGAAATGAAGGAGTGAAAGAAGATACTACTTGAGACCACTACACACCAATAGGATGCACCACCATGGGACTTATAAGAAATAGGCGTTTAGTGCTAACAGTCTGAGAGTCGCTACTGGTGCTCTGTCTAGTACATGTTGTGCCTACAGAGAGGTTGCCGTAGTCCGCTTGGCTGTGTACCAGGGCGTACCAGGAAGTGGACTGCCATGAAGGCTTTGGAGATATTGCCCGGATTATGATGTCAAAACATGCATTGTCTCTTGCTTGCCCTCACTGCTGCCGCCCTGGTTGTAAGTGTAGGCGAGGTCAGAGGTGATGTGAAGGAGGAGGACGATGAGGAGTGCTCCATCTGTATGGCTGCACCCAAGAGTGCAGGTGGGCCTGGCTTGACGGTTGCTGTGCTGTACTTGCTGGTCTTAGTATGTGCGACCTAGGCATGAGTGTGCTACCTCTGGTTGTCCACTGAGCAGGCTTGTTACCTGGCTGTGTGGTTCTCGGCAGCCCAACAACAGCAGCGCTGGATGGCTTGCAACATACCCTATCTCCATGCTACCAACTTGCTTCTGGTGTGCCTCGGGCCTTGCAGTGTGCATCCCTTGCGGCCATGTGATCATGTGCGACCAGTGCGCCAAGAATTGCTACAAGAACCGGCACACTGAGTGCCCTATGTGAGTCCCCAAAGGGGGGTTGGTTGCCTGGGGGTGTGGAACGTGGGGCGCGGGGCTCCCCATCATCGACACATGCATAGAAGGCAGACACAAACAGTTCTGCATGTTGGGCTTGTCACCCAGCTCCGCTAAACCTGGTCTGCAACTTGTATGTAATCCCTTGTAAACCCTGTTGCGGCAGCCGGGGCGTGTGCAGTCAGCGGTCTAGTATGGCAAAAAATGTGGTGAGGTGCTCCTGGGCCCTAAACCCTAAACCCCGCTCCGCTACTTCGTTCTGCTGGACTTTCCGTGGTGAACCGCCCTTCCAAGCCAGGCTTGCTTGCTGTCGACACTGCGTCACCTCATCTGTCAGCGAGGGCAGCTGTGCCGCACATCAAAGCCCAGGGCCGGCTACCATCCGTGTCTAGGTGATAGCGTGTGTCGTGCACAGCTTGCGCGTCTCGGCAAGGTGGGGACCCGCCCTTGCTATATGTTGTGAACATGTGGTTGTAATATTTCTCGGTGCGCAGGTGCCGGCACGAGCTGGCTGGGTGGTTTAGCGCCGCCATCGGTGAGCTGATGCTGCCGCCCAAGACAGACCCCTACTGGGGGTGACCAAATCTTGTGGCAGTCAGCAAAGCTCGCTGCAGCTTGGTGGCGGAGGTGTGCGTGATCTGCTCGCTGACATCTGGCCTGTGGAGCGGCATTGATGGAGCAGAGGAGGTTTGCATACCGCAGCTGTGTTCTTTGTTAGTATGGGTGGCAGGTAGTGCGAACGGGGAGTAACCTGGGCTGGACTGGACTGACAGGGCTGGATGCAGAATGAACCTGAGTCTTGCCTGAGTTCTGAGCCAGTAATTCTCTCCCCAAGATAAGCTGTGTTCTTTGTGATGCTGGCAGGCACAGCGGTTTTTGCATGCCTGCCCATAAGCACCTCTGCTACCTATAGATGATGGGTAATGCCATGGTCTTAACAAGCAATGCTTTCTCCAGCGTTCTGTCTGCTGGCAGATTCCAGACTAATTCGGTGTGGCTTTCTTGCTCGGGTCGACCCTTGTGATCATCGAGCAGGTGTGCCTCTGTCAGCGACGATTGCATTTTCTGGCTATCATCTGCAGCCCCAGTGGTCCGCAAGAGTGAGGTCTAAATTGAGAGGAGCTCCAGCAGGTGCTCAGTATTTGAAATCACGTAGCCCCGCTGAGTGACATCAACACAGCCGGGCCATACCATGTTACAACTTGATGCTACAGTTAGTCAAGCATTTCCTGTGCTTGCAATGGCACAGGGCGGATGCTAGCCTGCAGTAAGTCAACACGGTCCCAGCACACGCTACGCTGTTGTGACTTGGGCATCTTTGTAAGCAGCCTGCTCAGATTCACATCCTGCTTTGTTAGCATTTGGTTTGCACCCCACGATGCCCAAATGCCCCGTCTACGAAGATAGCTGTGGCACATTAAGAGGCAAACCTCTGCTCATCCGGCTATGCAATGTACAGGTTGTGCTTCTTGTGCCACTCCTCAATCCCTAGCTTGGGATACTCGTCATAGGTCTCATCATCCGGCCCCACCTGCACCCGGCAGCTGTTCTCAGGTTGACCTCTGCCAAGTTGCTGAGTGCCCCATGAGGCAGCACAGACGCCGCGAGACCCACATAGGAACAACTCTAAGGCTGTCTACCAGCATGGCACAGGCCACCCCACCGACCTTGCAGTTGACAGCCAGCCCACGCTAACTCCCAACCCTTGCAGGATTCCCTTGACACCCTGCTACAGCCCCACCAGAGCCCAACTGTCTGGTAGTGCGCACACACCACCACGATGCCTCTGGCTCACCTGTGGGGTCACCCAGTTGGCCTTGCTTCCCAGCATCAAGTGCACCCGGCTGGGCGGCTCGGGCAGGTTTGTATCGATTGCGGAGGCCATAGGGTAGATCCACTGGTCCCTAGTGGGGTTCAGGGATGCACAGAGGGGCCGTAAAGTAGCGGAGCGGGGCATGGCGGTTGCCTAGCCAGAGCACACCCTGGACTGTGTTTCTATCTAAAAACACAGTTGGCCGCCGGTGTCTGAGGCGGCAGAAGCCAGACTAAGGTACCCTTTGCTGCGCTCTCAAGGCGACCAAGTGCAAGGGCCAGGTCTTGCAAGGGCTGAGTCAGCAGTGCAGGGTCAGCCGTGAGACGCACCAGGAGGGGTCCCTGCCCCACAGGAAGCTGCCGCAGTCCTTGCAGAACATCCGCGACATGGAGCTTGGCTGCAAGGCGTTGCACACCAGCTGAAGCTCAGGTCCGCAGCCCTGCTATGGTTTGTTTTGAGCTACGCAGCATACACCATAAGGCAAGGACTCCCGTAAAGTAATATCACCCCACACTACATCCCTTGGCAGCATGAGCTGCCAACTTGGCACGCTTTAAAACGGTGCGTTGGGGAAGAAGGTCGACTACCATTGGGTCATAGCTTGCCTGCAGCGCATTACCGCTCTCTCCAGGCATCATGGCTCTATAGGCTTGCAACAGCTCCTCCCCTTGGTGAATCTTCAGCGTCTCAGACTAGAGGAGCACGACAGAAGCTAGGCAGCCCGGTGTGGTCGGGTTGCAATAAGGGTTACTGAGGAGCGACCCTAGAGGGACTGCAGGCTATTGCCAGCCTTCCATATGCTAAGTGGCAACCACCCTGGCACTAGGGCTCCCCACCGTGTTGTTGCTGCAACTAAGGCAAAGCTCACCTGCCCCATAATATTAATTGCATAGCCACCACACCCAGCGGTCTTCCGGCATATGGAGCAATAGCACAGCATATATGGGTAGGGTGTATGCGATCGAACGCTGAACTTGACGCCGCCACAACGGCAACTCCCCTGGAGTTCCATGGTGAAGACTGGAGAGGTGCGCTCTCGGATCAGTCGATGCAGCAGGTATGGGTTTTGGGAACGCACTGGCGATGCTTTGAGCTTAGGTGCGATGAGTACCAACGAGTGAGGGACAAGCTTCTGACATGTACGTAAAGCTGACAAAGCACTCCACAAGCTAGGCAACTTGCTGGCCAGCTTCCAAAGAACCCTAGCTTATCAGTTACACCACGTCAGCCTGGCTTGCGTAAAAAGCTCGTAGAACTGAGTGTGCCAAGTAACGCACCCAGCTTAGGGACCGTGCAGGCCAAACATGCACGTTGGACACAACTCCAAGTTGATACTTCTGTAGGACAACTATGGCGATGAAGAAAGATAGAGATGCAGTTAGGGCAAGGGACTTGCCGAAAAGATTTCCAGTTGTCGCCCAGCCCGCCACATGCGGTGCTGGTCCCAGCATGCATTCGATGCATATAACTGGTGTACTACGCAGCTGTTCACCAATTGCTAGGCCGCAGAACCGCACGACGGTTCTTGCATTTGGGCTTTAAAGTGCATACCTCCGCCCTGCTCCGCGCTAGTAAGGTGGTTAACAAGCGCTCTCCCCGATCTTCAACCTCGGCACAGATCTCTACTCCAACCGCCAGTTAGCCACGATGTGCGGCATCTTTGGTGAGTTCAGCTCCACAATTGCTGCTGGCTCGCAGCGCCTCTTTGGTTGTTGGGCACGCGCCGCTGGCCTACAAGCGCTGGACAGTACCGAGCTCACGTCTTGCTCTTGATTTGATGCAGGCTTCTACTTCCACGATGTGAGTCTGGCCAGGCGTCGTCCTTTGGCGTGATCAGCCAGGCTGTGCTGGCTCTCCTCAGCTCGGTACAACTCCATAGCCAAGCAAAGCAGTGCTAGGTTGCCGGAGCCGGCAGCTTTGCTTTGCTTGCTTCAAAGCTACGTTCTAACTTACTGTCCCCCTTGTATGCTGGTTGCGCAGGTGCGTCACAGCCATCAAGAAATCCTGAACGTGCTGTTTGAGGGCCTGCGCCGCCTGGAGTACCGTGGCTATGACTCAGCTGGTATCGCTGTGGACTGGCCGGTGCTGGGCGAGGGTGAGACCCAGCCCTCCGCCAAGACTGTGGTCATCAAGGCCAAGGGCAAGGTGGACGACCTGGTCAAGCTAACCCAGGAGGAGCTCAAGAACTTCAGCTTTGACGCCCGCGCCACTGTGCGCTCCCACGCGGGCATCTCCCACACCCGCTGGGCTACCCACGGCCCGCCCTGCGCCCGCAACTCCCACCCGCACGTGTCCTCCGCCAACCATGAGTTCGTGGTGGTGCACAACGGCACCATCACCAACTTCAGGGCGCTTAAGGAGTTCCTGGTGGGTGCGGCTGGAATTGGCTGTGTTGTGGGGGTGGCCTGAGTCGGGCTGTGCGGCAGCTCTGTTGTGCCTGGGTCTCACATAGAGTCTAATAACTCTGTCTTGTAACTAGTCTAGTAATTCTGGGCAGAGTCCAAGATAGGTGCCCTACTCCTCATACTGTCTTGGCTGGGGAAGTGGCCCACAAGTCCACCACTGTTGCCTAATGAACCACTTCGATGTTCCTACTGCAGACCAAGGAGGGCGAGGTCTTTGAGTCTGAGACTGACACGGAGGTCATCCCCAAGCTGTGCAACTTCTTGTACAAGCGCCTGCCCGAATCCATCCCCTTCCCTCAGGTTAGTGGCTGCCTGTTTCTGTTCATGTCGGCAATGCTGGTAATGCTCTGTTGGCTTTCGTGATGCTGCTTGAGAACCATGCAGTTCCTGCCCAAGCGTAAAGTGTCTTTAGAAACTAAAGAGAAGTTAGCTTCCAGCATTCGCGCTGTGGGCAACCCTTCTTTTGAGTGGCAAAACCCTTGACAGTGACCTTGCATGTTCCCTGCTGCAGCTGGTGTGCGAGGTGGTGAAGCAGCTGGAGGGCGCCTATGCCCTGCTCATCAAGTCCTCTGTGTATCCTGGCGAGCTGGTGGCCTGCCGCCGCGGCTCCCCGCTCATCCTGGGCATGAAGTATGGCATCCAGGTGCGTCTGCTGTTTCCTTTGCACCATCTTCTACGCTGCCTTGGCTTGCGTGGGAGGGCCCCAGGAAGTCGACCTGTCTTGCAGCCATGTCATGAAAATACGTCCGGTTGGTGTTGCCGAAATGACAGCACACTCATGGCTGTCGTCTTCGTTTTGCAGCTCCTTCTACTGCTGTCAAGGGCGCTCCTGACATTTTGAGTTCTCACAGGGTCCCCAACACACCAGCTGCTCGCCCTTGCAGGCTGCTGCTACCCCCAGGACACCCCACACCCCCTCCACCCCGCTCACTCCCAAGGTGACAGGCACCTCTGTCACCGGGCCCCAGTTCTTCGACCAGCATGGCGTGGCCCAGAAGGACCAGCAGTATGGGCTGGAGCTTTTCCTGGCGTCTGAGGCCTCCGCAGTGGTGGAGCACACCAAGCAGTGAGTTCCTGGGTCCTTCCTCGGGTGCGCCTGCCACTTCAGCGGTGTGGTGGAGATGCAAGGGATTTAGTCACTTACATCGAGCTCAAACCTGGACTGGCTGGCTTCTGATCAGTCGCTATACTCAACATCAACCTTGATGCCTCCTCCTGCCCTTGCTGCAGGGTCATTTACCTAGAGGACAACGACATTGTCCACATGAAGGGCGGCGAGTACACCGTGTACAACTGGAACGATGTGGACTCCCCCAGCGTGGAGGTCCGCCGCACTGTGCAGACCCTGACCATGGAGGTGTCCCAGATCATGAAGGTAGGTTGCAAGCGAGGGTAGGTTGCAAGCGAGGGTGGCCAGCAAAGGACTGCGCGGGCATGGCAGTACATGCAGCTAACACTATGTCATGCTCTATATGAGTAATCAGCACAGCACCTCTTGCTTTTGTAGTGTCGTTGCCTGTTTGTTGGTTTCTCTTAAGACAAGGCTTTGGTGTGCAGGGTGGCTACAACCACTACATGGAGAAGGAGATCTTTGAGCAGGCCGAGACCGTCGCACAGACCATGCAGGTGCGGTATTAGCTCGTGCCGAAGTTTAGGTATGGCAGGCACCCACACAGTAAGCACCCCACACGCTTGCAGCTAACCACAGGCCATTGTGTCGAACTAATCCCTCGATTTGAATTGTGAAGGTAAACCTTGAACCTGTCTTGTTGCTTGCAGGGCCGTGTGAAGATGACTCCACTGTCGCCCATGAAGTACGCTGTGCCAGGGCTGGACCCCTACCTCATGCCGCGCGTGCGCCTGGGCGGCCTTGTTGACCATGTGCCGGTGAGCAGAAACACTGTGTGGGTGGGTTCCCAAGCAGGGTGGCCTCAACCTCCTTAATTACCCTCCTATAAACACCCCAAATTCCTGGGCACCCCTCACCTGCTGGCTCTCCCTCCTTAATCATGCAAACATCCTGCAGGCTAAGGTCCTGCAACATCTGAGCTTGCGTGCTCTGTGAGGTGCCAAAGGCTGTCTAATCTCTTACTTGCTGCTGGAATTCCATGCAGACCATCCGCCGTAGCCGCCGCATCATGTTTGTCGGGTGCGGCACCAGCTATCATGCTGCCATGTGCTCCCGCCAGACCATGGAAGAGCTCACAGACATCCCGGTGGTGCTAGAGCTGGCCTCTGACTTGCTGGACCGCCGCTGCCCTATCTTCCGTGACGACACCTGCATCTTTGTCTCCCAGGTGGGTAGCAAAAGAGAGGACTGTGTAAGGTATCTACCCTCCTTAAGCAGCCATATAACATTGGCATGTCTGGCTTCTGCAAATGCTGGCAATAATAACCAACAGGACCTATTAACGGTTTCCTATTCCTTACCTATTACCGGTTTCCGGCTCCTTGCCGCCCTTGTAGCGCTCAACCAACCTGTGTCTAAATTGCCCTGCTGCAGTCAGGCGAGACTGCTGACACCTTCCGTGCTCTAGAGTATGCTAAGGCCTCAGGAGCGCTGTGCGTGGGCATCACGAACACTGTGGGCTCGGCCATTGCCAGGAACACCCACTGCGGCATCCACATCAACGCTGGTAAGCCTGGCACTACCATGTTATCAAACCTTGCAGCTATGCCTTGCTGTTGGTGGACAGTCAGTCTGGCCACCCATGCTTTGCCTGTGTCTGGATTCATTGCTATTATGTACATGCTGTTTTATAACGCCTGCAATACCATGTACGTGAGTAATAGGCTTAGGTGGCAGACTTAAGACGGCATGCCTCACCCGCAGGCGCTGAGATTGGTGTGGCCTCCACCAAGGCCTACACCTCCCAGATCGTGGCCATCACCATGATGGCTCTTGTGTTGAGCGAGGACCAGATTTCCAAGCGGATGCGGCGTGACGAGATTATTGACTCACTCTGCATGCTGCCTGATGCCATCAAGAAGGTGGGGTTCGACTGCAATCCTGTCTTGCTGGCCTTTGACAAGTGAAGCAAGGAAGCTTGAAGCATGAAAGTTGAATTTCTCCAACTACATGAGTTCGTAAGGCTTGTTGGGTGCATTGGACCCTTGTTGCAATAAGCAAGTGCTTCCAGACTGCATGTTCGCTTGAATATACACACAGGGAAAGGAAATGCTATAACGTCTGACTCAACGCATGCATGCAGGCGCTGAGCCTCAATGAGGAGATCAAGGCCATGGCAGAGGAGCTGATAGATGAGCAGAGCTGCTTGGTGTTTGGGCGTGGCCGCAACTATGCGACAGCCATGGAGGCAGCCCTCAAGGTGGGGGTGGGTTGGCAGGGAATGTTGCTGGATTCCTGTTTTCTCGGTGCTGACTCTGTCACTGAGATGTGGTACATGGATGCACAGCATTGCTGCCGGCGCACGTACTGATGGCTTGCATCCTTGATCATCCCCTGCCATGCACTGTTTTACTATCAGGTCAAGGAGGTCTCCTACATGCATTCTGAGGGCATTAACGCTGGCGAGATGAAGCACGGCCCGCTGGCATTAGTGGATGACAAGCTACCCATTGTAGTGGTGAGTCGCCTAGTATAATTGGAGTTTGTTTTACCACGCTTTTGTGAATGGGAGAGTTCTTGCAGTTTGTTTATGAGTTTAGTGTTTGGGTGCCGATCTTTTGCTGGGTTGCAACATTGCGCGCTGTCCTGCACAGGTGGCTACCATGGATGCCATGCACAACAAAATGGCTGGCGTCATCCAGCAGCTGATGGCCAGGCAGGCGCGCCTCACAATTCTTTGCAACGAGGGCGATGATGACACGGTGGACATGGTCAAGGGCAAGCCCCACTACCACCTCATCAAGGTAAGGCCTATGTGCGCTTGAGAAGGTAGTGAAAGGCAAGCGTTTACCAGGGCGTTACCCTTCCTTGGTGACACCTTATTATTGGGTTCACCACGTGGTGGACCTGGCGAGCTCCTTAGCGCACAACACATTCTTGTAGGCCAGCCTATGATGCTCACCCCGCATCAAGTGCAACCATCCCCAAGCCTCGTTGGTCTTGGTCCTCGCTGCAGGTCCCCCATGTCGATGACGCATTGCAGCCCATTGTGAACATAGTTCCGCTGCAGCTCCTCAGCTACCACCTAACCCTGCTGCGTGGATACAACGTTGACCAGCCGCGTAACCTGTGAGTACAAGCTCTTACGTTGTTGTCAGTAATCTATGCCCTGCTGGCATCCATTTGAAGGCTGGCATATGGCTGGGCGAATTTTTGGTCTTGTCTAGCCTTACAGCGCACCGCCACCTGGCCGTGCTGCCGTGAGTCCCCACAAGAGGGGCCAACAAAAAGCCTGGGTGTGCGATGCCCACTAAGCACAAGATCCAACTACCAAGTTTTCACCTGTGGAGCACCATTCATCTTCACAGCCTTTGTCTAGGAGGCTGCACACCTGATGCAGCTCTAGTGACCCAGTCACCTCTTGCCTACGCGCAGGGCAAAGTCCGTGACTGTGACTGAGGAGTAAGGTGGCCAGCCAGCCGAATGGATCACAACGATCGTGGGCGACAACTATGACACTCTGCAGGAGGATTAGGTCCGTTGAGGTCGAGGTGTATTTTAGGTGGCAGCAGGTCCTGGCAGGGCAGTTCGGGGCTATTTCTTTCCAAGTGCAGCGCCGTCATATTGTGATGCATGGCGTGAAGGGTAGGCTTTTTCTGCTTTGACCCCTTATTTCCTGGATAGGTAGCTTCAGTGGTAGTGTGCCTTCCTTTGCTTTTGACAACTGAGACCTTTCTGCTGAGATGGCAGTGCTGTGCAGTTCGACAGACCTTTCCTATGGCTCCCTTGTTTTGAAGAATAACTGAGTGTACTGCATAGCTTTCAGTTGTCAAAGTCTTGGTTTATGGCTTCCTTGCATGTAAGTGGCTCGAAATACCTGCCCCCAAGCAAGTGACTGTTCACAGGGAAGGTGTTGCTTCACGTCTCAGGTTTTTTATGAAGCTCACACAGCTGGTAGCTGCATTTGTGTTGCCTGTCTTCGAACTGGCGCACTACGTGCTGCTTACCTGATAGCTTGGCTTGGACACGAATTCCCAAAACCCCAACTTAGGTTAGCTTATCCTGGCAACAGTGAGACTCCTGTGCAAGGTCGCTAAAGCGGGGAACTTTTGGTGTCCATGAAACGGGCAGGGCTCTTATTGTTATTTGGCGCCCTGTTGCGCCCCTAGCAAGCCTAGCATGCAAGGCAGGCGGACCTTCGAAGTTGGACCAGCTCTCACTGCACCGCCTGCAGGGAAATTACCATATCAGTGTTCCCCATCCTATGCTGGCTCCCACGTCTGTCGCAGCCACCTTCCATGGTTTGCCCATGTGCTGACCGGTGTTATGGGGTCTGTATATCCTGCCTCTTCTTACTGTCTGCCACCAACCATGCCACAGGTGCGGATGATCAGCAGCGAAGCGTGCTCCCTGGGCAGCAGCCAGCTAAACTAGCCTTAGTACACTTTGCAGGACTGCATATACCAAGGCCACTTCAAACAAGCGCCAGTCGAGCAGTAAAGGTTGACAGTGAGGCTCAGCTTCGACAAGTAATGGAGCAGGAAACAAGCAGCTGGTCAGGCAGCCTGACAGTGCAGGTGGCAAACAGCCTTGAGCTAACGCGTACACTGGTGATCAGCACTCCAGTTGTCATGCAAGGGAGGTGCGAGGGTGGAAGCCGTTGTAGTCTCAGATGGGGAGGTGCAGCCAGCAGCAGCCTTGTGGGTCCCATGATACTCGTCACTGGGCCTGCTGCGGCTGTGCAAGTGGAAGACATGCTCCTGCAAGGGGCCGCAGGTAGTGCCCTTTTGGCAGCCAACTTCTCCCAGGTCAGCTTCACACAAGATTTTGCCCCATGTAGCGGAAGGAGCATGCTTAAGAAAAACCTGCATTGTGGTCTCCCAGAGGTGGCCAGTGATCAGGCTGGCGGGAGGTTCTTGCACTGCCACTTGGGGGGTTTGAAAGCGCAATGTCATTGTATCAGCGGGACAAGAAAGGACCAGTGTTCTGCCCCCTGCTCATCTTTTATGTGGTCTCTGCAACGCCCTGCTGTCTTCCAAGAAGTTTCTAGTCCTTGTGTGTGACCCAGGTGGAGCTCTCCCGGGTCGGGTTGCAGCACAACCGAGGCATGCGGGGTGGCGCGCTGGCGGTCTCTGGGGGCTCCAAGGTGACCCTGGTAAACTGTCACCTTACTGGCAATGCTGCCAGCCAGGCTGGAGGTGCCATCCATGCGAGCAGCAGGAGCATAGTGCAGCTCATACATACGCCTGTCGTGGGCAACTCAGCGGCAGCGCAGGGCGGTGGCATCTATCTAGGGCGCGGGTGTCGCCTGGCTGCCAGGAACTCCAAAGTTTTGAGGAATACTGTAGGGCAGCTGCATCCAGAGGGGCAAGTACTGCACCTTGGAAAAATGCAGCGGCAGCTGACTCCCGCAAAGGACAGTGACGCCTCAGAGCATGTGAGGCCTGGTCCCCAGCCCACATTGCAAAGGCAGGCGCCGATAGGCGACTCCGCGCAATCTGCAGCAGCTGGGGCTGGCGCTGACATACTCATCGAGGAAGGAGGTGGTGGAGACAACGAGTCAACTGCCGAGGCTTGGTTTGACCTGCTGCCACGACCTGGGGAGACTCGTATCAGTGGAGGCGGAGTGAAGCCTTTAAAAGAGCTTGGTGCTCTTACTGGAGCTGGGGCTGTGCCGCAGCAGTGGTGGCAGCTCGCTCAGGAGGGTGGCAGTGGGGGTGGAGATGGCTTGCAGGTGCAACAGGCACATGAACGCACAGGTGATTTGTGGAAGCTCTAGCAAATTTGCATGCTTCTGGTTCTTGTTTGGCTTAGGCAGGTGCGGAGTCGCAGTTGCAACAGCTGGGGCTCCTGGCCTGTTGTGGCTTGGCAATAGTGGTATCTCGACCTCAGTCTTGCTGGGATTGCAAGGCTCATTATGCCAGCCTTGCTGCCAGGGGCACCTAATGGGATAGAGGAGCGGCCACATCTTGGCAGCCAGCTGCGCCAGCAAGCGTCACTGGCCTTTGTGTAGATTGCTAGAGCAAATTATGCGATAGCTTATCAGTTGATTGGTGTGGATAGCCTTGCTGCCAAGCTAGTCGGCCTTCGACCCAGCCCTACTGGGCCGCCATTGGTCGTGCTGTACCTCTCTGCAGGGCGCCGGTGGGGGAGGGGCCTCCAGCAGCAGGGGGTGGTCGTCACCAATGAGCAGCAGCTGGGGCTGGCACTGTCAGATGCTGAGCCCTTCATCACCCTCATCTCGCACATGGTGCTGGGAGGTGACCTGGGAGGGCCTCAGGTGGGTGATACTGACACATGTGAGCAGCAGGATGGCGGCGGCAGCAGAGCTCTGCATGTGGGTCCTGTCGGGCGGTGTTGCTGGCTGGCAGCCAGTGAGCAGACTGTACTATAAGCTGGGTGAAACTGTGGTGTGGACAGCAAGGCATGCGGGGGTGCCAATTGGGCCTCTGGTATTTTCTAAGCAGCCCGTGGAGTGATGCCAAGGTTGCCAGCCTCACTGCATCAATTACATGCTTAGGGATCCTGCACGCCGCCCGCCTGCTGTTGCTGCAGTCGCTGCTTCCCTCCATCACACGGTCCATACAGATCACCGGTGACTGCCCCGTCCCCTACGGCGGCAAGTGCGTCATTGATGGCAACCTGGCAGGTGAGGCTCCCAGGACGTGCTGGACCGGCCTGGGTGGTGTCAGTCACCAGCAGTGTGCGGCAGGTGGCATGGCCTAGGCGACGCTGGTAAGCTCTTGCTGCTGGAGCGGCCTGGGTGATGTTACCAGCAGTGTGTGGCAGGTGGCATGGCCCAGGGGACGCTTTTGGACTCGTGCTCTGTTGGAGGGCCTGCTAGAGGGCACCTTCAAGACACAGCAGCAGCAGCAGGGCCAGCAGCTTAGCCCTACCCCTCGGGGCATAGCAGCAGCACGGCTCAGGTTGGTGTTGCTGTGGCCGCCATAGCTGCGACCCGTTCCCCACCCTATCTCTTTTGAGAAAACTTTTACCCTTCCCATTGCAGGACGGATCTTCTTTGCTGACAACAAGAGCTTCCTGCCGGGGGTGGTGGTGCGCTTAGTCAACCTGAGGCTCCAGCGCGGGTCGGCCATGCAGGGCGCCGCTTTCCTGAACACGGGGGCCATGCAGGTGGGTGCGGGCGTGCCTTCAGCCAACACGCTGGCGCTGCGGGTCGAGCAGCTTGGAGCTGCTTGCTGCTCTTCACTTTTGATTGTTGCTGCTTCTGACATAAAGGCAAGCGTCTAGCTGCTCCCGCCCCCTGACCCTCCGCATCATGAAGGACGAGCAAGGGAGCTGTCCAGTGGATGCGTGAAGGGTCCACAGATTGCCCCCCCCCCCCCCTCTTCCTTCTTAAGAAAAATTAACAGCCAGCCACGGCCCTCCTCCCTTCATTTTCGCTGAACCGCCGTTCCCCTGCAGGTGGAATTTGTTAACTGCGAGTTTGTGGGCAACACAGCACAGCAGGGCGGCGGGGCAGTGTCCTTGGTTGAGGGCGCATCAGGCGACTTCGAGACAGTGACTTTCCAGAACAACAAAGCAGGTGGGTCTGGCATAAACTGGGCAACCCCCTGGCGGTGGGCACAGCTTGCGGGCAGGTTGGTACCCTCTTCTGCCCGTAAGCGTTTGGCAGAGGAGGAATAGTGGAGCCTGGTTGGCAACCTGCTGAGCCTGCCATTCGCGGCACACACCTTCTGATCCCAACTTCATGCTGGGGAGCCGGCAAATCCGCTCTGCTTGGCCTTCTTGGCACATTCCTAGTGCTCTGTTCCCCAAAGCTAGCTAGGCAATCCCTGGGCACAGGTGGCACCAATGGGCCTCATTTCGTACCTTACCTCGGGCCTGTTGTGGTGCTGCAGGCCTGGGCACGGGCGGCGCGGTACTGCTCACCGGCAATGCCTACTTTGCCTACTCGGTGTTTGACGGCAACAGCGCCACCAATGGTGGGGCGGTGGGTGTTGGGGGCAGCTCTACTGGCATTGGCTTCGAGGGGTGCACCTTCCAGGTACGCCGGGAATTGCACGCATGCCCTATTCTGTTTGGGTTACTGGGCATCAGCAAGGGGTGGGTAGTGGGCGTGGGAGGGAGCTCCACTGGCATTGCTGTGGGTATCGGGGGGCCCAGGGTGGGCAACAGCCTTCACATTTGGGACCAGGGTGCGGTTGTTTACAGAGGTGAGCACCCTGTCTTCTCACCCTCACCATGCAGGACGACTCCATCTGCATTGTAGGCGGTCACAGTCCCTTCAACCGCTGGGTGGCAACTTCAACACACATTTTGCACACTTGTCCCATTCACAGACACAGATTCCTCAGCATATTCGCACCATGCCCTTGCCTTACAGGGCCAGCAACTTCAGTCAGCGCGGTTACTCAAAATGCTGGGTAGCAGCTGACTTGATTCATCTGTTCTACCATTCCGTCCGCACACAAGCAGCACCTTGGCTCCTTACCTGTGTGACGCAGAACAACAGCGCCAGTATCTTTGGGCAGGACGTGTACCTGGAGAGCTGGGTGGCAACCACGGTCTACATGAGCCCATTCCCAACACCCGCAGACGTCTGGCCCACCACAGCTGTCCAGTCGATGGCCTACATGCCTCGGGTACGCCTGGGGGCTTTCCCGCCGTTTAAGGTGTCAGGGTTGGGGTGTAGGGTTGGGGTTGGGGTACACAAAGGGGGCGGCATGCCGGGACAACAGGTAAGGCTGGGCGGGCATCGGCATCAGCCAATTCCCCAGCAGACCCTTCCCCCTGAGCACCCACACATGATGATGTCCAAGTAGTTCAATGCCTGGTCTCTGCCCTGTCCTGGTGCAGTCGCCTCCCCCTGCAGCGGTCACCTCGCCGCCCCCCTCCCCGCCTCTGCCGCCGCGCCCCCCACCGCCCTCGCCACCCTCACCACCCAACCCCTCCCAGGTACGACCGCCCTGCCGCAGCACTTGTACTGTCGGCAAATGTAGGACAGCCACAGCCAGAGGAACTTGCCAGCTTTGTAATCAGTGTAAAAGAAGTGTGAATGCTCGTCACATGGCCGGTCGTTGCCACAGCTGAGAGGGCCACACCATGCACTTCATCCTGGTGGGCACATGCGTCATGCAGTTGTCAGTGCCCTGAGCCAGTTCTGTTGCCTGCTCTGGACTCCTTGCACTTCCTCTCGCAACTCCTACTCCGGTCCGGGCTGCCCTGTCGCAGGTGCACCTCCAACCCTTATCTTGCCTTGCCCCTTGCCCCCCTAATTAAATGGCAAAGTGGTAGTCGGTGGCTTGAAAAACATGGGTTGTAAGCAATGTTGTTCACCTACTGCAGTGGATTTATAGCGAAGATCAGCTGTGGGACGCCCTTAGCTTCCAGAACGCCACCATCACCCTGGCGGCACACATCCAGTTGGCAAAGGGGGGCCGCTGGTTTGCGGGGGCGCCGCCCACCATCACGGGCGAAGTCAGCATCACGGGGCAGGTGGGCAGAGGGCACGGCACAGCACAGCACAGCAGGCGCAGCATGGTGGAGGTATTTTGAAGGGGATTTGCAGGGGTCTGCGGGGGACCTGCCCACTTCCGCTTGGGAAGCCAGCAGCAAGGGCCAGCATGTGTCACCTACCAGAGTGCTCCGTGGACGTGCAGGGCACTCAGGCGACCAGCTTGACACCTGTCCCTCCCGGGGACACCCATCTCTCCAGGCTTGGCCGGCGCAAGGCTCCTTCTTGCTCCATGGACATGCAGGACGTCTCAATGTGTATGCAACACCCGAGGTCTTGCCCTTCCCCCCCCTCTCTGCTGCAGTGTCAGGGCTTTGGCGCCACATGCATCATAGACATGGAGGGCGCCCCCAACCCCCTCCTTCTCGCGGGCCCTGGGTCAATCCTGCGGGCATCGGGGGTGCGGATCATCAATGGCGGTACAACCGGGGACGGCGCGGCGGTACAGCTGACAGCGCCCCTGCGGGCCCAGTTTGAGGGCTGCGACTTCCTGGGGAATGAGGCTGCGAACGGCGGGGCGGGTAAGCTCTCTGCAAGATGCTGGGTTTACTCCGCTTGCGGAGGTGTTTCCAGGCAAACCACTGGGTTGCATACATGGCACAAGGTTATCTGTGCTGCCACACAGTGTGGTGGATTAACGAACCTGACAGAGGGTGAGATGCGTGCCCTGTCCCTGCCCTTGCTCTACAGTGAGTGCTTACCTGGCTGAGTGCCCTGCTGCCCTGCAGTGGTGGTCAGGGGTGGCACCGATGTCACCTTCAGCAACTGCCAGTTTGGGATCAACCAGGCTGACAGGTGACTGGCATCAACCTGGCTGACTGGCCACCTGGCCTGCTGCTGCCAAGGCATGGGGACACTGCCTGCCAGCGGTTGCCAGGGCTATGGACTGCTGTTGTCAGTTGCTGGGAGACTTGCAGCCCGGTCGGCAACCCACGGTGGTGACATTCGATAGCATGCTGTCTGGCTGGCAGAACTTTCTACCTATTGGAGCAGAAGATCCTACCCTCCCTGCCCTGCCATGACTGTGGTTGTGACTGTGATATACCCTGGCCTATGGGCCTGACTAAGTGACTGACCCGACTGACTGACTGACTGACTTGGCTATCCTTCTGTAACTAACTGGCCTGACTTGTCTGGCCCCTGGCCTGCAGTGATGGTGGCGCAGTCAAGCTGACTGGAAGCAGCGTTGCCTTCAAGGAGTGCACGTTCTTCCAGAACCAGGTGCGCCGATAGTGCACAGAAAGGCTGAGATGCAATGATAAAGCCATCTCTGGAACTTACAAAATTGCTTTGGGTATTAGGGATCTATATGGTAGGCCCTGAGACATCAAGAATGTTAACAGGTTCAAAGAACAAACAGAACAGCGGCAAAGAGACGCCGCTGTCATCATCTGGTCACCCATGTTACCCACAGGCTAGTGTCCAAGATACTCAGCTTCCCTCCCTCCCACCCTGTACTGCTTGCTACTCCTGTTCCTGGCTGCAGGCTGCTGCAGGCAGTGCCGTCGCGCTGGGCCCCTGTCCCAGATAGCCTTTTCCTCCCAACCTCCGGTACCTAGCAATTGCTCTGACCTTGTTTGCAGGCCGCCAACGGCGGCGCCGTCGCGCTGGGCCCGCTGTCCATGGCCTTCTTCCTGGACACCAACTTCACCTCCAACCAGGCCACCAAGTGGGGGCCCGACATCTTCGTGGCCAGCCCCGTGGGCTCGGCCCTGTACTTCAACCAGTGGCCGCCCCCCGCTGCCATCTTCCCAGCACAGGCAGAGACCAGCTGGTGGGTGTTTCTTTTTCTTTCTTCTCCGGCTCTATAACTCGCTGCTAGCATGCTCTGGCGGCCCGCTTCCTGCTGCCATGCGGTGCCTGGACTTGCCTTCTTGTTCAAACATGTGCTCAAATGCTGCAGCAGCGGGGCTCCTGCTGCCAAAGTGCTGGTGGTGGTGAGTATTCAAGGTCGTTCAGCCAACAAGCACTGTACCAAAACTGACCAGGATTGGCTGGTAGTGCTCACAAGCAACTGCCGCCGGTCTGGTTGACTACTTGGCACATCACCCAACATATGCTGCGCTGTGCTGTGCAGGTACTTTGCGCCGCCCCCGGCGCCGCCTTCCCCGCCCTCTCCGCCCCCAGCCCCCCCTCGGCCGCCCTCCCCACCCCCAGGGCCCAGGACCCCCCTCCGAGTCAAAAGCCCGCCTCCGAGGTGAGTCAGACATGAGTCATGGCAGCACGCCTCCCCCCCTCGCCAGCCTAACTGACGAGCTTTTCCCCAACTCCTGGTTGTGGAGCCACCCCCAGGGTGAGAAGGCCTCATTCCTTCCAGGCTAGCCGTGGTGCCTTGCACAAACAGTGCAAGGCCAGCACCAGCCTGGGCATCCCTGGGCAAGCAGGCGTGGCCTGGCGGCCTTTCCTGCAAATCTTATAGTGGTTCAGACTGGGTGTTATGCAGTGGGCCTTAACCGTTCTGTTGCGGCCTTGCATACACACGCCAGAAATCCTAATAGCACTGGACCCAGTCTGCCCACCATTAGGCGCCAGTCCCCGCCACCATCTTTCCCTAGTCTGTCTGCACATGCGCGCCGCCATGGCCCACTGACGTCACTGCGCTCTTCCCCTTTCCTCCCGCCCACCAAGCTTGCCGTTGCCTGCCTGCTGTTGACTCCCGCCACCCCACTGCTTTGCAGCCCCCCGCCGCCCCCTCCATCGCCTCCCCCGCCACCTCCCGGACCCCCGCTGGACCAGCTTGTCAAGAAAACCCCCCTCATGTGGGGGCCCATGATCATGGCCGGCTTTGGCGCCCTCACGCTGGCCATGCTGTGCCTGCTGGCCTGCTGCCACCGAAGGGTGCTGCCGCGTGTCGATGACGTGGGTGATGCATCTGTCCCCTGCTCTGTGTCTCTTGTGTGCTCTGCCTGTTGGGCTTGCTGGGCTGCTGCCACTCATTCTAGTCCCCCTTGCTCTTATAGCTGCGAGTAGTCCATTGGGGGTGGTCTTCCTCTTTGCCTCTCCTGCCTTGGCGCTTTCTGTGCATATGGGGTGTTGCGTGCAAGGGAGGTGGTGTTTCAGCAACTGTAGGTTGCACGGTGCCGAAGGGCGCAGCCCTTCTGTCACTCTACCCACCAGAGGTCTCATCATACCCAAAAGGCTTGCAGCTCCTGCAGGTGGCTGTTGAAGACACCCTATCCCTGCAGACGTGACTGGACTGTGTTGTGAGCGGTGTCCCTGTGTTGTGAGCGGAGTGGCGTTCGTGTTCCCTTGTGCAGCCTGAAGAGGAGGCGGCTCTGCAGCGGGATCTGATGGTGCACCACGACCACTCCTCAGACCTGGAGGACGAAGATTCCCCAGCGGGAGGGGGTACCGAGTTCCAGGGAATCCAGGTGGTGCAGGTGAGGCTGCACGTCTTGCACACCTGCTGCCGGCCCACATGGGCTGTGCTATATTTTGCGCCCAGCTGTTCTGCTGGAATGCGACCTTCCGAATCAGCACGCTTCTCCAGGGTAGGAGGGCTCCAAGCAGCGCGCAGCTGCTGAGCGCATGTGGCCCTGCACACGCCGATGAAACAGCACATGGTCTGGTTTATTCAGTTCCAGGTGCATCACTTAGCACAGGTAGCCTTTCCAGTGCCTTAATACCAGCAGCTCCCCTGGTTTGAGCACCTGGGATAGGAAACATCCCGCTCTGTGCCCTGCCTGTCCCACAGGACACCTCGCCGCAAAGCATGCATGGAGGGAGCGCCAGGATCCGCCGCAGGACGGGCGGTACACCGCACCTGGCAGGCAGCCTGGGTGCCGCCGGTGGAAGCGGCGCCGGCGCCCTCGCTCTCTTGCACCCAGTGCTCGAGCAGCAGCAGCAGCCCTAGCAGCACTGATAGCAAGCAGGAACCTGAATGGCAGCCCTTGCTGGTGCCATGTGGGATCCCGAGAGGGGCAGTCAAGTGCAGTCGTGCGAACACCAAGCGTGCTGCTAGGGCTGGCTGCCGAACGTAGCAGCATCAAATCAGCAAGTATTTGCACCTGTTTGGGAATGGAATGATTAAACTTGGTGACCTCAAGCACATGTCGCCAGTACTCACCCGTGCGCTTGTCGTGCTCCTTGCGCTTGCTGCCCTTGTCAGGCTTACATGCATGCCTTAACGGCGCTTGTGTGCCTCAATCCAACAGTCTGCCTAGCTACCAACTTCATTGGCCCTATTTGCTCTCTGTTCCCCTTGACGCCTTCTGAATCTCTCTATCATATTTCTTACACACAAGTCAGTCAGGGAGTGGCTCGTCTTCCTGCCCTGGCCATTTGCATACATGTTCTCTGATAATCTAGTGTTGTCTGCCTTGGAGGCTTGACGGCTGCACAATACCCTGTGAATACTCTCAAGGGTATGGGTGATGCTGGGAGTCAGGGAAGTGCTGTTCAGAGGACAAATTGAACCTCTCCTGCTACCTCGCGCTCAAAGGGTTTGGTTGCTGTCTTTCAAAAAGCTCCTGTGTCCAGAAGTGAATAACCTGGGTTGTTTCAACAAGTTGCAGCCTGCTCTGAGAGCAGTTCTATGCACCATCGTCGCCCACTTAAGTGGCTTAGGTGGCAAGCTTGTCATCTCTTGTCGCGCACATTTGCAGTGCACACTGACAACTAGGTACCAGCAACAAGCCAGTGGCGCAAGCTAAAATAAGAGGGCTTCGTTAAGGAAACATCCTGAGACCAGAACAAAATAGCAACACAACCATCCTGCTGGCATAGAGGAGGAGAGCCACATGGCCCAGCTTGAAACTGCTAGCAGCTTAAATAACAAACCTGTCGTGTCTGGTTGTTTCCAGTAGTAGTAGAGGAACGAGGGCTTCTCCAGTCGTACCAGGAATTCATCCACCACACCAGTTCCTGCTGGCACCCTTACTACCAGTCAGGCGGCCGCCAGGAGAGGCTCAACATCAGGGCTGGTCATGAGTAAAGGTAACACGGCGGGAGGGAGTGGTGGGTGTGCCGCAGCCAGACACGATCAGAGAGACGCCCTCCTCCCCTGCTGAGACCTGCACAGCATGGGGCGGGCCATGCCAGGTGGCATGAGGTAAGTCTTTGACGGCACATGTCATGTCAAGTTGCACGGCATCAAGCAGGCACCATAGAGAGATTGACCCGGGTTCACGATGAACACTGCCAAGCTTGTCCCAAGTATGCCTCCCAGCATGCTGGGGTACAGACAGTGCCACGACACATGCCATGGGCAAAGGCGCCGAGATGGAACGACGCCCCCTAGGCGACTACACACCCCACAGCCAGCTAGGCCTGATGAGCACTGAACGTCCCAGGAGTGTTGGTAAGCATCCCTACTACAGGCCCAAGGCACCGCCGGGCTCCCTCGCCGGCCAAAGGCTTCCCTTTGACCAGCCAGATCTCACCCTGACACGTCCATACGCACCCACACCAAGCTCGGCAGCCCACTGCGTACCTCTGCTGAGCCAGGCCTAAGCCTGAAGGAGCCAAATCCTGCGGCCCTCCTGCTGCCGGAGCTGGGGCGCGACGCAGGGGCCAGCATGGCTAGCAGCGGTGCCTGGGCAGCGTCCCGCCGGCGCCTCACCACCACCTACACAGCGTGCGCAGCAGGGCACGATTCATTATGCTTTGGTCTGCTGCCCCCCTGATGTGGTCAGGGTGAACCCATAAGGCCAGTTGGTAGCTTGCCGCCAGGGCAATGCCAGGTGGCAGCAGGAGGGCGGGAGGGGCTTTGTCGCAACCCACTGTAAGCGTGGCGACAGGGGCCAAGGTAGCAAAAGCCCATGATGGAGGAGATACTAGGCGACCAGGCCAAGGGTAGGTGAGTCGGAAGACAGGCTGGCGCCGGGGCATCAGGACACTTGCCGGCACTTGCCCAGTAGTGCAGTTATACTAAGATCCAAGCTGACTCCGCAAGCAGATTGTATACTCACCACTGCAACAGCAGCAGCAGCCACCACGGCAGCAGCAGCCAGCCCAGCCACGAGGGTTCCCACCGCCCACCCAGACGCCCCTGGGTGGGTGCCGGCAGCACCGCCGGCTGCGGAGAATGGCAGCACTGCTGCACCTGAAGCGGCTGTGGCCTTGATAGTCTGCTGTACTGCGGCCTTGCCGGCGCTGGGAGCGCTGGCACTGAAAGCATGCATGCTAGTGGTGGGTCGGGGCTGGCCCAGCTGCTGCGGGGTGGAGGATGCGGCACCGTTGCCACCGGCAGAGCCTCTCGCCTCAGCAGTCAAGTCGCTTGCTGGGGCGGCAGGGGAAGGTGTTGGGGTATCTGATTCGCTGGAAGCCGAGGAAGCGGATACCCCGGGCGCCACGGCAGGTGCAGGGGATGCGGCTGCCACCGCCTCGCCTGCTGGTGTAGATGCACCAGGCGCGGCTTCGGGCGCGACCGCCGGGGCAGGAGCGGGCATGCTGACAGATACAGGCTTACCATCCTGCAGACATACAGGCAGGCAGGCAGTAAGCCAGGTGCCCCTGCAGGAGCTCCAATGATGCGCTGATTTCCAGCACAGCCCACTAGAAAGAGTGGCAAACGAGACAGTGACACCAGCCCCTGCTTGCGGCACTTGCCGGTGCCGGTGCTAGGCACAGCAATACGGAGTGGGGTTGGGTACATGTCGTGCATGGGGGCTGACCTGAATGCCGCTGAACGTGGGGTCCTCGGTCAGTATCAGGCCCAGACCCGCCAGCAGATCCTCCAGGCTACCAGACCTGCACAGGGGTTCCACCTTGCGCTTGATGATTACTGGTCGTTGCGATCCTCGTCAGTCATATAACAGAGTATGACTCCTCAATGCTGGCACCCAGGCCAGCATGCCCAGCGACAGAGCGCAGTCGCGCCCCTAGTTGGGAGTAGCAGCAACTCCGCGCCTGGTAGGATTAGGGGCTGCCTGGCGCTGTGAGCGGCCTCTAGCAGGAATTTCTCTCACTTTGCTGGGCCCTGCTGTGACGTGCAGCAGTATCACAACGCCGCATGGACTGCCGTGAATGACCCGCTGTCCTAACCCCCCCCCCCTACATACCCTCCCATACATATGCCGCCACCACAGACACAACACCAAACTCACTCGCAAACCTCCTGGGCCGCCTGTAGGAGCTCGAGTGGGTCACCGCCCTGGACAGTGACTGACACCTCCACGGCTTCCCCGCCAGCAGCCGACCCATCAGCAGCCGGGGTGACGGCGATGGCTGTCGGGTCGACTGACAGCAGGCCAGCCAGGCCCTGGGTGAGGCCCGCTGTCAGGTTGCCGGGCCAGGCAGCAAGGGCGGCCCCTGCAACGCACGGGAGGCGGGGGNGGGGNGGGG
>BBXU01003066.1:0-12476 GCA_001598975.1 Parachlorella kessleri
ACCATTACCACCACCATGACTCACTTGGGCTTCAGGTCCAGGTGGACAATGCGGTGCTGATGCAGGTAGGCCAACCCCGCGGCAATCTGCAGCGCCACGCGAGCGCCCCTGCACGCCCAAGCAAGCATCCATCTGAGCATCTGAGCAAGCCTAAATAATGCTGTATCACTTGCATGGGCACGTCAGCGACAGGAGGCAGCAGAAGGGAAGACATGCAAAGCGGGCGAAGCGTGGCCAGGGCAGGACCCTCCTTGGCAGCGCGGCCCTCGGCAATCGCAGCCCCCCAGCATTTTCAGCCCAGCACCACCACCCTTCACAGGCCAGCCCCATGTAGAGAGGCTACGACAACGCTGCTAGGCAGCTGGGGAGCTACCACTGCAACTGCTGCTACTAAACGGCTCGCTCACTTCTTGGTCCATGCATAGCTGCTGCTGCTGCTGCTTCACCACCCATGACAGGTCGCAGCCCCCGTTGAGAGACTACGGCAGCGCAGCTTAGAAACTCACTTCTTGGTCCAGGCGTAGCTGCGGTCGCCCGACTTTTCTGGGCGGGTGTGGAGGGCGGCGCCCAGGTCGGTTGCCATCAGCTCCATCAGCAGGTACCCCTGGCCCTCTGCACATTTGGCCAGACAAAATTCACAATCAAATTTGAGGCACCCAGGTCGGTCGCCATCAGCTCCATCAGCAGGTACCCCTGGCCTTCCGCGCAAATGAAGACAGGAGACCTTGTACCCGTGGACATGTCAAGCTGTGCCCCATGTGACCCACCCACCCATCCATACATCCACACGTGCACACACATGTGACGCCCCCCCCCCCACCACACACACAGGCCTGCTCGGCCCCGGCCCTCACCTGACACGCAGGCGCCGTAAAAGTTGACCACATTGGGGTGCGCGATGCGCCACAGCAGTCGGCACTCCTGCGCCACAGCAGCATGGGGCGGGGGGCAGGCATGGGTTCGGCCGCCCGGCAGCACGGGGAGGAGAAAACGGAGATGAGAGGAGGTGAGCTGAGGCGTGCCGATGCCCCCAGAAATGAGGTGGCTAGACACTGTGGCAAGGCGGAGAATTGCTGCTGGCACAGTGGAGAAACGGTGGTGGGGCGAGGGCCCGGGCGCGACGGAAGGCACAGGAAGGCATCTCAGGGAGGTGGTAGATCCCTCTCGGCAAAGTACAACAAGCAGGCGGGATGGATGCGGCAGACATTACTCGGATGCCAATAGCCCAGCAGCGGCTGCCCAAGGAGGGTGTCCGTAAAGCACACGCACTTGCCCACACACTGCTGGCCAACCACACAGCCCTGTGCGGTCCGTTGGTGCCTTACCCCGTCACCCAGCAGAGCTGGCAAGAATCCTCAGGACAGACACTGAACAGCCTATACCAATCAGAGAGTGTTCGACACTATCCGTATCTCAAAGGTGGTTCTGATGATTGAACATAATATGACATTTGACTGTGTCCTTTTCGATGGGGTTCACCAACTGTGACGCCCAAGCTCCCAACAACTCACGTCGATGAAGTATTTATGGCGGTTGGCCATGGAGGTGACGCTGTGGAGCTGGAACACCTTGCAGGCGCAGAGCGTCGCGCCGTGGATGCGAGCACGGTACACATCACCGCTGCAGAGCACGCTCAGCAAAACGAAGGTCAGTTGCTGGAGCGGGTGATTGTGCTTGGCGGGGCACGCACGCACCCAAAAGGGACCTTGCCAACGCGCTTGTGGCGTTGCTCTCTTGCAATGCGAGACTTCACACCCAAGGAGAGGTATTGCTTTCAAGAGAGCTTGGTGTGTACCCCTGGGCGGGGGGGAGTTGGTAGCAATGCCAAGTGGCGCTACGTGGTTGTTGACTACACCAGTTAGGTAAGGCGGGGCCGAGGGGTCACCCCTCAGTCCAGGGCTCAGCACAGCGGGGCCGCTGTAGCCATCCTGTGCATACAACAAGTGGTTGGTTACCCAAGTATTACTCACCTGTACCCCTCCCCCAGCTTGATCAGCTTGCCCTGGGAGTCGCAGCAGAGCTCGATGGCCTCCTTGGAGACCACCTGCGCGGGGGGCAGCAGGCACAGCAGGCCCCTCAGGCACAGCACAGCAGGCCCCTCAGGCACAGCAGGTGGCGCCTACTCCCTGATCCCTGAGGACGCATAGACATAAGAAGGTTGCAAGAGCCTTGTCAGGGAACTGCCTGCAAGTGGGCGGGCACTGCTGCTGCTGCTGAGGTGACATACTAGGACCCCTCAAACCTACAGAAACTCAATCCTGCTTTGACGTAACTACAACTTAAATGGCTTTCCAAAAAAAAAAAAAACCCTTAAATGGCCAGGGTCCGATTTATATCAGCAGAATCTGCCATGTTGTTACCTCCACCCACACATGAACCACACACTACGACACACACTGCGCTGGCGACCCTCGACCAGTCCTGCACCTACCTAGCGCAGCTTCTGATGCCAGAGCTGTGTTGGCTATCGTGCTGTGCCAAGAATCCTACGCTGTGTGCGCTGTCCATGCTGTGCCACAACACTTACCACATCCTCCCATTGTGGACCCGCCGAGTGCGCAAACATGCTTCGCGCCCTCTCCGCCTTCTCGTCAGCAGGCGCAGGCGCCAGCGTGCCGCTGCCAATTGAGCTCGTCAGCACAGAGCTGCCCATGGCAACAATGCCGCCGCTCATGCTCTGCACGACAAGGGCAGCAAGAGAGTGTCAGTTGGGCTTCGCAATCAATTCCTTTCCAAGCTTGCGGCTGGTACGCCCAGCAGTACGCTGAGGTGTACACCTCTGCAAGGGCGCCAACCACCCGAGCAGCCATAAAGCCGCTGCCACTTGAGGCGGTAGAAAGCTAGCAGCCGACATGCTGGTTTGGCAGCCTGACGTGAGCATGCCGCCACCACCACCGTTGCAGGGTAGATCAAAGAGCGAGCCACTGTCCCAAACAGTAGCGACCCCAGCTCACAGCTTCGTTCGTACCTTGCGCCTTCTCGCGTGTCAGAATCCCAATGTCCTAGCCGACTCCCCAGCAGTGTTAGACTTACCCCCAACGTCCCCGCGCCCCCGCTGCTGCCAGTGCTGATAGCCTTCAGCGCCGCCAGGGACTCGTGCGCAACAGCCGCCTCCTTCTCAGCCGACGACAGCTGCGAGCAGGGACGGCGGGAATCGCAAATGCTTCACTTCGAAGTTCGCCATGACATGATAACTTCACTCTGATACAGCCCTGGGCAGCTCCATGCCTTCTTCTCTTGGCTGGGGGCAGCAGCAGGCAGTCAGGTGGCAAGGGTGAGGGCCCTTGGAAAAGCTCACACGCTATGCCAGCCTCCAGTGATCGGCTCGTGTGGCGCATGTATCGTGCCGCTGGGGGGCCCAGGTGCACAGCTGGGAATCAACAACCATGCCTGCTTGGCGTGGCTCCCCTTCTGCCTCCTAAACTCACTGCCAGCCCATGGGCACTGCACCGCTCACCTGGTTCCGCAGCAGCAGCTCGCGCTCCACGGCACTCTGGTTCTTATTCTTCTCCTCCGCCAGCTGCGCCTCCAGCCGCTCAACTCGGGCCGCCTGCGGCCACAGCACGCGCAGCAGGCACTCACTCTTCACGCACCTTGCTGCCGGCGGCTTCGCTGTCCACACCCATGGGAGCAAGGCTGCATGCTGCGCTGCCAGGTGCTCACGAAGCCAAGCCAATTGGCTACACCAGGGCAAGTACCGCTGCCTCCAACACAAAGATTCAGCTGGAGAGCCGACAGGGCTGGAGCAAAGCTTTGCAAGCAGCGCCTCCAGGCGCGGACCCTACAGTCTGCAAGCACTAAAGAGGACCCCTGCACCACCCCAACCAGGGTGCACGGCCCACAACGCAGCCACACCGCTTCAGCTCGCACTGGCTGACTGGCACGCCATGCACTGAGCAGCCCGCAGCACAGCAGGCCCGGCACGCAGAGCGCAGCATGCCCAGCGCGCGCACCTCGGAGCGCAGCGTGGCCACCTCCTTGCAGCCCTCCATGTCCATGCTGGCGGTGTTGGACTTGGCGACGAGCGAGTCCTGCGCAGCGCGCAGGTCGCGCGCAGCGTTGGACAGCTCAGCACGCAGCTCCGCCAGCTCGCGCGTCGACTCATCGCGGTCCGTGCTGCGCTTCATGTGCAGCTCCAGCAGCGCGCCCTGGGTAGCCACCAGGCTTCGCGTGGTGGTGGAGAGCTGCAGGCAGGGGGGCGGGGGGGGCAGGCTTACTAGAAGCTTGCTAGTAGGGTGGCAGGCAAGTGCGGAGAGACAGGAGTAGGGCTGACGTGTACTTAAAGGGCTGGAAGCAAGGTAGCTCCTGGGTCATGGTCCTGCTAACACATCAACAAGCCTCCTCAGGGGCAGCCCAAATGTGCCCTACCCCAGACCACACCTTGGGGGGGTCATACAACAACTTTCACACCAGTGTGGGGCAACGCCATCTCAAAGGCTTTAGGGTGCCCTGCCGGTGGCGCCTGGCATGACTCACCTCTGCCCTCAGGCTGGCCAGGTCCTCGTCGGGGCCACTACGCGGTCCCCCCTCCCCCCCCCTGCTTAGTCAATGTGGGCCTAGCATGACTCACCTCTGCCCTAAGGCTGGCCAGATCTTCGTCAGGGCCGCTGCGCGGTCCGCTCCACATCTGTGGGTAATCCTGCAGCACCAGGAGCAACGGGCTCCACACGCTCGTTTCAACCAGGCTTATCACGCAGTCAGTTCACCGGCCAGGCGCAACGACCTGGCACCGGCGACAGCTCTGCCGCCTGGGGCGGCCCCCCACACATCCTCGGGCTGGGTACAGTCTCATGCTGGGGGGCGCGGCCCCAGGCACTACCTCGCGGTGGAGGACAGGCGACAGCGACAACATGGCGGGCACGCACTGTGTTTGCGTGCAAGCCACTCTGCACACCAACTGCATGGGACAGGTCGAGATATGGGCAGCAGTGGCACAGCATCTATCTGTGCCCCCTGAGGCACAGCGGGTGATTCTCTATATCAGACCAAGTTGCGCTTATGGTAGAGCCAACACCCTTCAGTGATTGGCTGCCAGCAGCACGGGCACACCACAAGGAAACACTTGCCACGCCCACCCGCCCCAAGAGCATTGAGGGGCACGTCAACCCCCTTCTCCCAATCCCTTTGTGCAGGAGCGGTGCTGTGCTTGTACCCTCTGCGCAAAAGTGGTGCAGCGCTAGCATGACATATAGCCGGGGCAGCCACCTGGGATCGAGGGTCTTGCCCCAGGGAGGAAGCTTGCTGCTGGCCAGACCTCCCGCGATCCACCCCCGGTGGGATCCCCCCCCTTGGTTCCGGCCCCCATGAAGTCCCGCTGTACTGCTGAGTCCCGCTGTACTGCTGGGTCCCGCTGTACTGCTGGGTTCCGTTGTACTGCTGGGTCGCGCCACTTGCAGGCGCCTCCAGCATGGCAAGAAAGTGAGATGCTATGAGGATACGCGCAAGGTGCGCGCACGACATGGTGACAAGGGACGCCCGGGATGCCTGCCAATCAACCTCAGACACCAAAAAGCGCAAAAAAACTCACCTGCACACCAGGCCGCAGCCACTGACCCGGCGGCAGGCACCGCCCCAGGCCCTGCTGAACCCACCACGCCTGGCTTTGTCAAAATACACCACACACACCGCTGGCGCTGGCGCTGCGGTGCGCAGCGCGCGCTGTGCCTTGCATGCCCCTGCTGGAGACCATTACAGCACACTACCCACCTTTGGCTCTGAACCTCCGATAGAAAAGCCGCTGCGGCCCCGGTCACTGACAGCCCCGCAGCTGCCGCCGCTGTGGCCGCGGCTGTCGCCTGCTGTGCGGCCGCCGGACTGTCGACGCCACAGCGCATAGCCTACCAAAACCGCAGCGCCGCAGCAGGCGGCACCCACAACGAAACCTGCACCCAGGGCTCCACCACCTCCTGCAGGGTTGAGTGCTGGGGGGCACCTTTAAGAGAGTCCCCGCGCACACTCTTGAGAGCCTGGAGGCGTCCCAGGCGCAGCAGGGTGGGAAGAACTCTGAAGTGGCTGAGGGGAAGAGTGCCCAGTGTGACAACTGGCCGGCACACGCCATTCGGGGAAGTACAGCTGCCATAGCGATCCGGCCCCGCAGGTTGGAACCGGGCTTCACCTGTGACAGCCTCGCTGCCAGGCCCAGAGCTGCTGGTCCGTGACATGGTAGTCATTGTCAGCCCTGCCACGTATGGCACTGCCTGTAATTGCACCGTCTCTCCTCGCGAGGGTAGCCAGGCAAGCAAAACTACATAGTACGCTCGAAGGAGCTCCTGCAGGGGGGGATAGCCACTCTGATATCCAGGCCCGCCCGCCAGGATAGCGCCGGTTGCACCGGACACAGATTGATAGCAGGGCTTCAACGACGCGTCATGGCGCTCAGGATTGCCTAGAGGCCTCCTCACCTGCTCGGCTGTAAGCCCCACAAGAGCTCCGACTACTGCTCTGTAGGAGGGCTTTACTGGCTTCCCTGAGCGGGCTTGCGAGCAGAGAATAAAACGCCGTTGTAATCCTCGTCAAGCCTGCACCGCGGAAAGATCCGCCTATCCGAATAAGCTGAGTCGTCCCCGGCCGCAGGGAGCATGCTTTGGTGGTCATCCGGCCCGCCGTGGCATAAAGCGCGCGACCATGAATACGTTTACGCCTACCTTACATCCTCCTTAGCTTAATTTGCCCATCTTACGCTTAGGTACGCCTAGGCGCTGGTGTGATCATTCTCCGCTGGGCGGCACTTCAACCCAGTGGCGCCTAGGTACGCCTGCATCCCTGCGTTGCCAGTCGATGCCAGCAGGGCCCCCAGGGCAAGCCGCAGTGGTGTGCAAGCGGCGGGTACAAGGGTTGTTTATTCCGGGCAGTACGCAACCCAGCGTCAAGGGGGGGATTGGACTGGTGCCTGAGTTCTGATCCAGCAGTTCTCTCACCGAGGTAAACTAAGCCCACTGTGAGAGGAAGTGCAACCGAAACTTGAAGTTTATGCTCCGCGGCTTCCCCGATTTCTCGTCCAGGTTATGGCGATGCCCTGGCGCACCCACTGGTCTGTACAACTACCTGTAGTTGGCGGTGTGCACTGATCACACAGACTGTATCTGTAACCCATCGGGTTGTTCCTCTTGGGCACTGGTACCTGGCAAAGCAACGAGTGCAGTCCTGAGGTGAGCACGCAGGAGCTGGGTGGCAACTGGGTTTCTACCCAACCTATACTCACACACTGCCACCTTAGTAATAGCGCCTGTAGCCCTGCCCACAAACTCACTACACCATGCTTGTTGCTGAGGGTGGCAGGCAATGCAAACAGAGGAGAGCTACGGGCGCAGTTTACTGACAGGGCTGCATTCCACCATTCCTGTTGCGCTGAATGACTCTCATAGCCTCTTTGAACAGTGCTAGAGCACGTGGCATGCATGCAAGTATAGCAAGACGAGAGGGGAGCGGTGGCCCCTGAAGCTAGGAGTAATCACTTATGGCAAGACCGTCACTGTTGCTTGGTGGGACAAGACCATGTGATGCCCTTGCTTTCCTAGAACCCAGGTTGAAAGTCCCCTGGAGCCACAGGGTGCCCCTTCACGTTGTTGGCACCAGCATCATCTCCATGAAAGCCCAGTGTTGATACTGCGGGCTACTTGGCTGCCTTGGCACCTCGTTGCACCACAGCCTTCCTACGCCCACGACCCCTCCGTGACTCATGTGCACCAGTGAAAGTAGTCGGTGAACACGAACCGCGCCTCCAGGCGCCCCAGCCACCGCCGCAGCAGCCCACAAGCAGCCGCGCCCACCGCCAGCAGGAAGGGCGGGCTGGCCACCGCCGCCGCGCCGCCCTGGAGCAGGCCCCCCCACCCAGGGCCGCTGCTGAGCAGGGCCAGGAAGGAGGTGAGCTGGGGGGTAGTGGCGGTACCACTAGTAGTGCCCGCAGGTGAGGTGGCAGGCGGTGGGGGAGCGACGCACCACCCGCCGCCGCCCAGGGCCAGCGACAGAGCGGCAGCCGTGCCGGCGGTGGCGGCGAAGGAGAGTGCGCGCTTGAGGCCCCTGACGCACGCCAGCGCCTGCATGCCGGGGAAAGGCGCCCCAGGCTGGGTAGCTAACCACAAGCTACACGCGTCTGGTGTGACGTTAATCTACCGTTCTTCTGGGCCCAGACAAGGGCACCGGGGTAGGCCCAGGCTTGGGGAGCTGAGCACAAGCTACAGATGTCTGGTTTGACCTCCACCTAACAATCCTTGGGCCCAGTCAAGAGCATTGGGGTTAGGCCCAGGCTTGGGGAGCTGATCAGGGGCCCCGCCTGACCAGTGGAAGGTAGCGCCCTCAGGCTGAACCCCTTGCCCGAACCTGAGCCCTCCCTCACACAACTATCGGTGCAGTCCCTCCCACACAGCCACAACGACGGCGTGCCATGCATGTCCTTGCTTGCAGCATATGTACCAACAACAAGCACATGAGTAAAGTACTGACAAGGAGTTTGGAAGAGTACAGGAATACTCATCTGTACACACGCTGTGTAGGCGACACCGGCCTGAGTATACATGATTTGCAAAGTCATGCACCCGGGGACCTTCGATAACCAAGGCCTACTCACCCGCCGGCAGCTGGGGCAGTACTTGGTGTGCTGCTCGTAGCGGTCCAGGATCTGGTCACGGCTCATGGGGGGCAGCACCTGCACTCAGTATTGGTAGGATCGATCAGTCAACCTGCTCCCAACTCATGGGGGGGCAGCACCTGCACCCGGCTTGGACTTGTCAACTACTGGTAGGCTGCATTGCATATCCTTAAAAAAAATGATCCTAGGGTTAGGGCTATGGCCAGTCTGGCTACCCGCTAGTGACGACGTGTTCAGCAGACCAACAAGCAGGGGCCCATGCAGCACCACGACGTGGCCAGGCGCCTGCACCTGACCCGGCTCCCAGGGGTGCGAGTTTCAGGACCTGCCGAAGGCCAACACCTCCCAGGAGACAATCGGCCTAGATTTACTAACTCGACCACCTTGAGTGCTCCATCCAAGGGAGGGCCCCACCTCCTACACCTCCCTGCCCTGCCCCGCACAGTCAAGCCCGTGCTTCTTACGGTGCTCCCTGCCGGCCCTTGGTCCCCTCGTCAGGTGCGTACCTGCTGCTACACCAAGCCCGCCACCCTCTCCCCTTCACTAATCCCCACACGAAACCCAGAGCAGCGGGCTGCCAGCCCCACCCCTTGCAGGCTAGCCAGCCAGCGCCTCGCGCCTCCAGCAAAGATCACATCTGACTAAAATCTGGCACAGGAGCATTGCCGAAGGGCTAACCCGCTCCTCTGCCCACCACCCAAGCAAGCGATGCCACTGTGCAGCCCCTGGGCGGCCCATGCCCTTCAGCCTTGCCTGGACAGCGGTGCCAAACGGCCCGTATCCTTCCGTAAATAGAGCTGGAACAGCAGTGCCAAACGGCCCATGCCCTTCAGCCTTGCCTGGACCGCGGTGCCAAACGGCCCGTATCCTTCCCTAATAAAATTGGAACAGCAGTGCCAAACGGCCCATGCCGTTCAGCCTTGCCTGGACCGCGGTGCCAAACGGCCCGTATCCTTCCCTAATAAAATTGGAACAGCAGTGCCAAATGGCCCATGCCGTTCAGCCTTGCCTGGACCGCGGTGCCAAACGGCCCGTATGCGGGGCCGCCCCCTCCCGCCCGCTCCAGCCAGCGCCGAAAGGTGGCAACCCCCCGGTCTGCCCCCGCGGGGATGAAGTAGGTTGCCTTCCAGCCCCTGCCGTCAACCAGGGCTGCCTGCTCCTGCAACCATGGCAGCCCAGCATGCTCTCAAGATAAATGCATTGTACGGGTATGGAGGAGTTCCCCCTTCCAGCCCCTCCCATCCACCAGCGCTGCCTGCTCCTGCAACCATGGCGGGGCAGCCCAGTATGCTCTCATGACAAACGCATTTAGCGGGTATGAAGTAGGTTGCCTTCCACCCCCTCCCATCCACCAGCGCGGCCTGGTCCTGCAACCGTGGCGGGGCAACCAGCATGCTCTCAAGATGATTGCACAATACTGGTACGAACGAGTTCCCCTTTCCAGCCCCTCCCGTCCACCAGCACTCCCTGCTCCTGCAGCCATGACGAGCCGCCAAGCTTGCCAACGCTTAAGTCACGGAGGGCAGCCCTGCATTGCAATCTACATTGTAGCACGCCAGGGGTACTAGGATACTTACCTTTATCACCGAGCCCCGCGTCCACTTGTGCTGCCTGCTCGTGCACATCCAACTCAGCAGCCGTCTAGTGGAAAGGCACAGACGGTCAAGCCCGGTTAAGAAGCTACCCTTGCAACCCCGCCCCAGTTGTGCCGTCCCTCCCATAACTATTCCAGGCAGCAATGTAGCAGTTAGGATCCGCTAATGTAGGGCAGCGCTAGCTGACAGGACGATACATGGTCATAAAAACCAGCGGTGCCGATGGGTTGCAAGGTCCAGGGCCAAACACCGCCAGCTCCTGCAAGCGTAGCATCTAACCAGGCAACAATTCAGATGGGCCTCGCCCCCAGAACGACCATCACGACATGAGGAATTCAGAGGGAACCCTCAAGAAAACGATACAGGGCATCCAGGCCTACCTGGTCCCGGATGAACAGGGTATCTCCATCCAGCACCTCGTGGGTTCTCAGATCCAGAAACCATTGCATGCCTCGCAGCAGCAGCGCACCCACGCCTGCATGCCAGAAAGTAGTCGTGTGTTACAGACAAGGTAGTAACAGACAAGGAGTGTGCAAATGGGGGATATTGTGGCTGCTGCGCTGGCCAGCCGCTGGGTGCAGTAGGGGCTACCCACAATGTCTGCTCACCACTGCCTCAAGCACAGTGGAAGCGGCACCTTGTCCGACCGACACAGCGCTACAGCCGCCAGGGCTGCTGCTGCTGCTGCGCACGCCGGGGCGTACCTGACTGCAGTACTCGCTTGGCCCGCGGCGGCAGGGCGTTGGTGGAGTAGCCGGCCACGATACGGCTGTTGCCAGGTGTCACAGGCACCGCGTAGAACACCAGGCTCAGCCACTTGGTGGCCCTACGGTTGGGCTGCAGCCTGCAAGGGAGGTAGTTGTTTGCATGAAACTACACGGTAACTGGTTTCTAGACCTCCAGGGAGCCATTCAAGATGGAAATGCACGTGACAGGAAGGAGCCATTTGTAGCAGCTCCACGGTTTACGTGCTGCACCTGCAGGATGTGAGGCGTTCTCTGTTGCCGAAGGTGAGAAGAGAGGAAGGCGTGTGCTGCGACCCTGCATTACTGAGTGTGCCTCAGTACCAACCCCCCCCCCCCCCCCCCCCCCCGAGCCTGGACAACCCCGAGAGTCCCCCCCGGGGTCAAGCTGCAACCTGCGGCAGCTAAGTTGCCTAATGTTGGGCAATAACTACCGCATCTCTGTGGGGTATGCACTGTGGCGCCATTTGAGGGTCAAAGGCGGGGCGGGACATGTGCAAGGCTAGTAGGAACAATGTGAGAAAATGGCCAATCAGAAGACTGGTAGGGTTGGGGTTGGGGTTGAGGTTACCCCACTCCAGTGTGGTGAAGGGTACCCTAATACCCCACCACTGCGTCTCTAGCCTGGTAGACCACAAATAGCACCCAGGTCCCCTACACATGCAGGCACTGGTGTGCGCAAGATTAGCCGTCAAGCGGGTCAGGTGTGGCGGTCAGCCGTCGTGCATGCAGCCCATGGATGGTGACAGGGCGCGCCGCAAATAGATAAATGAATAAATGAATGAATAAATAAGTAAATACGTACATACATAGAAGGGAGCCCTGCAAAGCGTGAGCACCCACCAGGCCAAAGCGGGGGGCTGGAATGCGGTAGCAAAGGTGACCCCCTTCTGGTGGAACAGCAGTGTGAAGCCGCCCTGAGCATTATCTTCTCCCTCAATCTCTATCTTGAGGGGGCCGCCCCTGCACTCGACCCAGAGGGCCACAGCAGCAGGGGAGGGCAAGCTCGTTGTATGCCGGCCCCCTGCGCAAGGGGCGAGTCTCATGCACCCCATTGCCCAGCAGAGCAGCCGAAAGGCAGCCCATGATACCCACAGGTCTGCTCCCATGCATGTGCCGGTTAAGAGAGGACTCTCCGCTTAGAAAAGGAAGGAAAGGAATCAGTTAGCCCATATGAAGCGCTACAGCCCTGAAGTCCAGCTGTCAGTCTCGCAGATGGAAAGCCAATGACAAGAAGGGGTCAGACACCGGTTTAACGGGTGCCAGCTGCGTGTCAGTATGTATAATTCGTTGCTGCCCGTATTAACTTCATGCTTGGATGGTACCTCAGCGCAAGACATGCAGACCGCCTGCCTTCCTTGCCTGCTGCCATACCTGTCCCGGGAGCCGATGACATTGTGGTGACTAAAATGGATGTGGGAGGGGTCCATAAGATTCTCCACCAGTGAGTCGTAGCTCACCGGCAGCTCACGCATGTACCTGCATCCAGGGTTCCTACCGCGTTTGCCAGGCGCCGGACGCTGATGGGCAGCGTCACCTAGGACCCAATCT
>BBXU01003068.1:0-19535 GCA_001598975.1 Parachlorella kessleri
CCCCCCTCACCCTTCACCATCCTCCTCCCAACGACTCACCCCCACTCAACCCCTCCCCTTGCCATCTCCAATTTGTTGATTACCAGCACCTCCGCCTGCTCTTACAGTCCCGTCCCCCTGACTCGGCCCCCTCGCCTTGCCCCCTCCTGTCACTGATGAACCGCACCCCCCACCAGCCCCCTGACTCACCCCCTCACCTCGCCATCTCCTGGTCGTCAATGAACAGCGCCTCGCCCTGCTCCACCAGCCCACTTTCTGACTGACTCTGACTCACCACGCCATCTTTAACAGCGCCCTCCCCCTGCTCTACCAGACCCCCCCCCCCCTACTCACCCCTGACTCAACCCCTCACCTCGCCATCTCCTGGTCATCGATAAACAGCGCCTCCCCCTGCTCCACCAGCCCCGTCAGCGCGCCCAGCTGGCCGTCCAGCTGACTAAACTCGGCGACTAACAGCGCCAGCTCATCGCTGGAGCCGCGCCGGGAGAGCGCCGCCAGCGGGTAGCCCGTGCCCTGCTTCCCTCCCCCGGGCGCTGACGAGGATGACGAAGCCCCTGAGTCACCCACAATGTCAAGGGCCTCCTCCTCCAACCCCCCATAAATGTATGCCATCTCTAGCTGCAGGGTACGCACCTGCAGGTCAGGGTGGGAGCAAGAAGGGGCAGTTTGTTGCGGTTGCTGGTGCACGGAAAGTGCTGCATGGGTAACCCCTAGGGTGGGTATTCCTCAAGCCAACCGACAGTGCAGGCCATATCCAGCTGCGGCAGGGTCAGGGTCTGGCCTTCCAGCATTGAGTACGAGCCCTGCAGGAGCCAGCTTGCAACTGGAGGGGCCAAGCCTGCCGAGACACCAGCGTTGGGGGCAGCTAATATCGAGACTGCCGCGCAGAAGGCCTGTGCTCCATATAGTGTTTTGACCCAGGAGCGCCAGGAGCGCCAAGACGCCCAGCACCCTCAATGTGGTAACCGCTGGTATGCAAATGCCTGACTATGCTCACCCCCAAGGCCTCTTGCTGTAGGCCGGTGCAAGCCTTACCACCTCACCGCCGCCCCCCGGGCTCGAGGCTGCCACCGAGTGGCCACGTCTCAGATGCAGTGCTCCTTGCAGACCCACATTCCCGTGCCCCAGCATACGCATGGAAGCCTCAAACAAGCCCTGGGGCAACTCACCGCCAGCTCCCGGCTTAGAGCCGCGACCGAGTCGACCACGTCCCGCAGCTCGCTGGCCACCCCAGACAACAAGGTTACGTCACTTTAGTCACACTCACCGCCAGCTCCCGGCTCAGCGCCGCCACCGAGTCGTCCATGTCCCGCAGCTCGCTGGCCATGCGGGCCCGCCCCTGGATGCCCGCCTTGCGCAGCTTGTTCTCCCGAGCTTTGCTGGCCTCCTGCGGCGCGGCAAGGTGGAAAGCAGGTGAGAGCACAAGAGGCAACCGAAGTGCAGCTTGTTCTCACGGGCTTTGCTGGCCTCCTGCAGCACGAAACCATGGAATGCAGGTCACAACGCAAGGGGCAACCGCGCAGGAGGCAACTTATATGCCGCTTGTTCTCCCGGGCCTTGCTGGCCTCCTGCGGCGCATTAATTAATATATATACTTTTAACTATGTACCTAAGAATTATATTAGATTGAATTATTTATTCATTATTTGGCCTCCTACGGCTCGGCAAGATGGAAAGCAGGTCAGAGCGCAAGAGGCAACCTCAGAGCAGCTTGTTCTCCCGGGCCTCGCTGGCCTCCTGCGACGCATTAGTTGATTTATTCTTATTTATTTATTAACCTCTTATCTATTAATTATATTATTTACTATTTATATTTGGCCTCCTACGGCTCGGCAAGGTGGGAAGCAGGTCAGAGCGCAAGAGGCAACCGAAGGGCAGCTTGTTTCCTCGGGCTTTGCAGGCCTCCAGCAGTGCGGCAGGGTCACCAGGCAGGGTGACCAGGCAAGGTCACAGCGCTGGAGACATCCCTAGCGTAGAGGCCAGTGCAGTCGTAAGCAAGTGAGACACACATCGATCAGAGGGCCATATCTGCCTAGCTGTTAGCCTGGCGTAGCCCCGAGATGCCTCGCAACCCTAGCTACCACCCCCCTACTGCCTCATCTTCATCCATTCCCTTGCCACCAATAACAGCGGACGGCATATTCTCTCCCCCCCCCCCTCTCGACGTCAACACACCACTACCTACCCACCAAGTTCAGCCGAGAGCCTGCACCACCCCCAGCCTCAATGCCAGGGTGCCCAGCCTCGCAGCCCCATCCCTCCTCAACGCTCATGAACGGTGAGGCCCTCACAGAACAGCCACCCAACATGCCGGCACGATCCATAACCCAACCTCAACATCAGCCGCCCGCCTCACACACACAGACACACCACCACCACCCACCCACATAGATATGCAGACAGGTAGGCACGTGCATACACATTACTCAATAACCGCCCTACCTGCAGCCGCTTCTCCAGCCCCTCCTGCAGGACCCCCCCCCCTTTCACACACACACCCTGGCAACATATGATTTCATAACCGCTCCCACCTGCAGCCGCTTCTCCAGCCCCTCCAGCAGCATGTTAAGCTGCGCCACCTCCTCCCCCCGCCCCTCCTCGCTGCACACCGGCTGCGGCAGGCCGTCAGGCAGCCGCGCCCGGCTGCCGCCGCCGCCGCCGTTGAGCCGCACCCACAGGTCGCGCAGGCCGCGGGCGCCGGACTTGATGCCCTGGAGAACGCCCTGCGGCGAGGTGCCGCCCGCCGCGGCCGCCTGACAGGGACAGCACACAGCGCAGCGCACGGGTGAGCCTAGCGTGCACTTCGTGACATGATTTGCACCAATAAGGGCCCTTATGCTTTGCAGTCCTTCTGTCATGTCTCTGCCCCTCCCACCCCCACCGCATCCCTCACAGAGTAAACGCACACCTCAGCCCCCTCCGCCCCCCCACCTTCTTGACCGCGCTCAGCTTCTTGCCAAAAAACTCCTCCGCCACCCGCTCCGCCTGCCCCAGCCGCTGCCCCAGGCTGTTCTGGCGCTCCAGCGAGGCGCCGGCGCCGGCGCCCCCGGCCGCGCCCTCGCCGCCCTCCCAGCCGCCGCCCAGGCTGCCGGCGGCGGCCGAGGCGTCGGCGGGGTCGGCTGGGGGGAACCAGGAGACGTGGCCACGGAAGCGCGCGTTTCGGGCGTCCAGCGCTGCATGCGCCGCCGCCTCGCTGCAAGATGAACCGGCCAGGTACCTAAGTACCTCAACAATCACTAGGTAGCATGCTGCACGGCTATGACTGCAGGGGCATCTCTGAGTGCACCGCCAACGCAGCACAGCATACGCAGCAAGAGCCCTCCAGCGCAGGCAAGCGGCTGGACCCACAGACGATACCCCGCCCCTCATTTAGCGCCACGTCACAGGCCTCCAGGCTCCATGGACGTTAAAGTGCGCAGTGCAATGTATCGAGCTTGCCCACCTGGGGAATGGCAGGAAGGCAATCTCTGCCGCCGCCCTTGTTAACAGCTCCCGGAATGTCTCCCTCACTCGCTCCTCCACCTGCGCATATACACCCCTCTCCAACATTCAACATTGAGCAACAAAGAAAACCACGTTCATACTTCAAGCTAGGTCCCCCTCATGCTCCTCCACCTGAAAACACGCCTCGCCGGTGAACGACCAATAATCCACCTAGGTGATCGCGCACAGCAATTGCAAGCCTCTGCTGCACGCTTCTCTGTAGATCCAGCATTACAACCACCAACAGCCTGCCAGCCCCTCATGTGGCAGCTTCCCAGCAGGGGTTCTTAGTCATCAGCTAGTGGTCAAAGCACTCTAAGCTTAACTGCCGCCCCCCTTCCTGCCAGCCCTTGCATGGCAGGTTCCCAGCAGAGCCATTAGTCATCGGATACCCCAGCCATCCAAGCTTACCTGGCGCTCCGCTTCCTGCGGCGCCTGCGCCGCCAGCACGCTGCCAAAGCTCATGCGGCTGGCCTTGAGCGCCCGCATGCCGCTCTGCAGCCAAGAGCGCGCAGGGGGAGAACTCTGTGTGCAATCCACCCTAAAGAGGACCCCAGCTTGCACCCTCCTGCCGACGGAGGGGGGCGGCAAGGAAGCTGCTTGTGCGGCTCAACCCGCAGCACACACATGCGCCCACCCCCTCCCTCAGACATCAACACCTACAGCCCTACTGCACCCCCGCGCCAGATCCAATCCCAGTGCCCAGGGAGGCCAGAGTCCTACCAGTCCCTGCCACCCATGACAGGGCACCTGCTGCTTCCCTGCCGAAACAGAGCCTGGGATGGATACCACGTTGTTGCAACATGCAGCGGCAGCCATTCTCCCCGTCTACCCAGCCGCCAGCCACACAGCAGCATCCTTGCCCCGCCTTACACGCCAGCCACACGCCGCTCCACCTCCCTCAACCCAGACTAGCATTGAAAGCTGCTGCTGCTAACTGCCACGACTCCCCTCCCTCCTCTCCTGCTCCGCTGTAACCTCCTTATCAACCTCTGCCTCATTCTCCCACATACCACTGCTGCTGGCATCCTCTACCGCTGGCATCAACCACAGCTGCCCTCACCTTCAGCTGCTTCGCTGTGAGCCCCGTTTTGCGACTGTCGCCACCGCCTCCGATACCATGAGTCAACTCCTAACATTCCATACACCAGCTGCTGCTCATACCTCCTCGCACCTTGAGCTGCTCCGCCGTGACCTCCATCTCTGTGATTGTCGTGAGTCAGCTTGTGCCTAAAACTACCGCCCCTCACCTTGAGCTGCTCCGCCGTAAGCTCCATCTCCGCAACTGTCTCTACCGCTTCAGCGATTCTCAGCTGCTGCTCCTCGTCCGCCCGGCTGCTGGCAGTGCCGTTGCCGCCCCCCTCGCTGCTGCTGTTGCTCGAAGATGACTCCGCGGCATCTGCACGGTGCAGGAACTGCATGTGATAACCGGACAACAGCCCTTCCCTGGCCCCCCTTCATGCAGAGCACACAAACGCCGCACCCGATCACGCCCTAAGCCCCGCCCCCACCGTGGTGCCTAGAAATGGACTTGCGAGCACGCAGCACCATGGAGTGAAGCACTGTGCAGGCCCTGGTCGGACTCTATGCAATAACCAAGCTTGACAACCTTGCTGCCCAGACATATCAAGAATCGGGGCAACATGATCAAAGCCTCATTTCAATGCCAAATCTTTCCTTCTCGGCTAACTTCTTCAGGGCACCAAGCCCCGCCTCCTCGGCCAAGAACAGGCTCCACCCCAACGGGCGGGCAGTCTCTGCGCCAGCCTGACCCGGTAACAAGTTGTAGCCGCCCTGCCAAGGCTTTGTACCTACCCTTGTGGCGCTCACCCTGTCCCTCCATTTAACATAACAACAACACTTTTCAGTTTTCCACCCCGGGCACACCTGGGTCTTGATACACCGGAGAGGCCGCCTCAAGAAGCGCACTCGCTCGCAGCAAGTTGCGGTATAGCTTCCTGAGCTGCACCAGCACTTCAAGGCGTGCTGCGCGCTGGGTGCCTGCCATGGCTGCTGCCGACACGCCGCTGCTGCTGGCATTGCTGCTGCTGGGCGGCTCGGCTGCGGGAGCAGCTGCGGCGCCAGCGCTAGCTGCCACTCTGGCACGCCTGTGAGACAGCATAAGAAGCACTGAGGTTGGGCTGGCTCTCACTGACAGGACATATGCAAGTTTGAGAAGCCCACATAGAAATCCTGACAGTGCCTGTTGTTACCTCTCGGATGAGGCTGTCACCAGCGGCCAGTCCTGACCGGACTGCCGTCCATAACTTCTACGCTGCTCCAAGGGACGCCTATAGCTGACCCTTGTCAAGTGGAACCTGCAAAGCCACCGCCTGTCAGGGAAGGAGCGAGGCGACGGGACACCCGGCTAAGCAACTTCAAACTGCACCTGGCGAGATCATGGCCCAATAGATGAGGTGGTTTTAGGCTCAGGACGCGCTGCCTAGGCTGCCAACCGGCGTGCAGGCTCATCTTTTAGCTGTTGGATGTCACCATGCAAAGCTTAGCTTGAAAGTTGCTGGTGGCAGTTGATGATGGGCAAAATGACAGCCTTAGTACTACGAAATAAGCAGGGTAAGCAATGCGCTGTGTAGAAGGTGAGGTGTTCTGGCATTCCCACAGTTCCCGCCATGGCTGAAATGGGTGATCACATCGAGAGCATTTTCCCAGACCGTAGAGGTTTTAGTTGTTGCAACATGTCCGCTTCTGTGGATGCTGGCAACTCGAGCAAGGGAGTGGTAAGGGTGAACTCTATTGACAGGGCTGGATCATTCAACCTGGATGCCTGGGGTATGCCCAAGATCTGATCCAGCAGTCTCTTGTGGAGACAAGCTGGGCCACTGGACTTGCAAGGTAAGGCTGAAACTGATGCAAAGGGCAGTGAAGACAGGCTTGCAGCCTGGCAATACTTGCATCCTCCCTATCTTTTCAACAGGATCTTTGGTTGTGGAGGCGAAGAGCTGGTGGCTGGTTCTTGCCATGTGAACCAGAAAGGCGTCAGCTGTTGTAAGGTGTACCGCCTGGAAGTAGCAGCCCCAGGCACGTATGGCTTTTGCAAGCTAATACTGTTACACCTAAATGCGTGCTGGACTGAACCGCGTTTGTTGGGCGTTTAGCTTTCAGCAGATTTGAAGTTTGGCCTTGTCTGTACCTGGCTACTGGCGCCCCACTGAACTAGGAAGCCGCCAGTTGCGCCACAAACCGTGAGCAGCTGGGCAGGTGGGTAAGTACAGTACGTTAGTTTAGTAGATGTTTTCTGTGGTGCCGTGCTGACCTTGGGTTGCCCCAGGTGTTGCACCTTCTGCATCTCGCCTTCAACCTTGCCTTGTTTGTTGGCAGTGTTCCCACGGGTTTGCTGTTTCACTGACTGCACCTCTCAGCAGGCCTAGGCGTATTACCATGAGCACCACTACCTATAGTAGCGGTTCTATATAGTGATAGTACTAGTAGGCAATTAGCCGCAGGGCAGCTGTGAGGGACGGGCAGGGCACAAACTCCTGTGCAGCATCCAAAGAGGGTAGCAGTCCAAGCCTGGGTTCCTCCGACAGTAGGCCGCCTACCGCACGTGTGCTCCGTGGTGTTAGAGAGTGGGGCGTTGTCTCAGTATTGCTAGACTGTACCCAGCATTGTCGATCGCACTTGGTCCTGACAGCAACAGGGCAGCGGGGGCAGCCGGGATGCAAGCAAGGATTGGGAAGAGCAAGAGTGATAGGAGCAGCAGCAATGGAAGCATGAAAAGGAGTAGCACTGCCGGCGGCAAAGCAGGTGGCAGCCAGCACAGGGTTTTGCATTATCAGCAGTGTCCTGGACACTGCAGAGCAGCCCCAGCAACAGCCTGCGGACCGTACAGCTGGCTCGCTCTGCGGATGGCCTAGGTGCTGACATAGGTGCATGCACCCAGGGTCGCCGGAGAGGTTCGGACTTTGGCAGGGCTTGCAGTCGAGCTGACAGCCGGCATTTGTTGGTACTGGTCGACGAAGCTGGCCTGACAGCTGATTACATTACACACCAAGTACATCCAGGATCGGCATTCTTTGCACACTGTACTGCAGCCAGCACAGAGGCTGCTGAGCTGGGTACAGCCCAGCTCGTCATCAAAACTGACAGACTGTCTGAGTCTCACTGTTGAGAGTTGAGGTAGGGAGGCTACAGAGTAGCAAAGCCCATGTACCAGCGCGGCATAACAGCCAGTCCAGTCCAGCTCTACTCCCTGTTTGCACTACCTGCCACCCATGCTAATAACAGCAGTTAGCCATGGGCACAGGCAGTAGCCGTGCAGCTAGCAGCAGCGTGAGCACAGGCGGTGTTAGTGGCATGTTTACTGCTTGAGTTGGTAGGGTAAGTCTTGCGGGGTGTCATTCATGGCGAGGTTCACCGGGTATCAGCGCCCTCCCCCACCTGCGCGTTGTCCGCAGCACGCAGCATGCTGTGGGCAATGGGACTCCCGTGGGGCAGACGTGGGGACTCTGCTCGCATGTACATGCTCTTCCTGATTGACATCTCGTTCCACAGGCCAACTAACAGGCCTGCGTATCGAACCCCCAAACCTTGTGCTGCTGTTCCCCTAGGCATCAAGTGTTACTCGTCCGCCTGGCAAGATGTCTTCGCTACGTAAGAGAAAACGAATTGACTATACAGCCACGGTGGTGCACTTCGGGCCCCTGAATGCTGACAAGCATGTGCCCGACCAAGAATATCGAGCGCTCGAGCATGGGCGGAAGTATCAACCACGCAGCAAGCCTCACAAGACACGTCCGCGGGATGGCCTGGCAGATGCCCCTCCTCCCCGGGTCAGGCTGGTATCTGCAGCAGAACCAGAAGCCAGGACCCCGGTGGCTTGGCAGCAAGAGGCTGGTGCGGAGCTGTGCACTCCAGAGCTATCAACTCCCGTGGGACACGGGGGTGATCCAGCCAGGGTGGCAGTACCACTCCAGCCACCCCTACCCACACCAGAACCGGAGCCTACAGGGGGCTCCCTTTTGACGCCAGGGACAACAGGGTATCACACAGCTGACGAGGGAAGCGGGCCAGATCTCTTGGCCGACGCAGTGGAGGCCGCCACCGTTCCGGAGGCTTTGCACGAGCAACAAGGGGAGGAGGAAGCAGAGGAGGAGGGAGAGGATAAAGAAGGGGAGAAAGACGATGATGTGCAGCAGGAGGAGCAGCACCTGGAGCGGCAGCCTCAACAGCAACACCAGCAGCAGCAGCCAACTCACTCTGACCAGGAGGAGGCGGAGCCTGCCTTGTCTGGTCATCCGGGGCCAGCTGCTGCGGAGCTAGGTCCAAGCTGCGCTGACAACGACAGTGACAGTGACAGCAGTAGCGAGGATGAGAAGGAAGAAGTGCTCAGGCTTGTGCAAGAGCGCCAGCTGCAGTGGGGCCCTCCAGCTCCCTTCAGGTGAGGCATGGGTGGGGGGCTGCACTTGGCAAACCGCGCTGCAACACGGAGGTGAACATACTATTTTTCCCCTGCACCAGACAGGCCTCTTGCTGCTGTTCAAGAACCAGTGTGCTTGTTGCTGCTCTGGAGATCCAAGTGCCAGAAACCTTGTTCCTGACCTTTCTGTTCCCACCAACCCCACATTGCGCAATGGCTGTCAGGGCCAGCTGTGTTTCTCTTTGCCTTGCAGGGCTGACATCCAGGCAGCGGCCGGGCGGCGCTGTCGCTCCTTTTACCACTCAGTCAGCATGCTGCCTTGTGAGAGCCTCACAAGCCCTCCAGAGGCAGCTGCTGTTGACGTGGGCGGTGGGAGCCTTGGCGGGGATGGCAGCATTAGGGCAAAGGGTTGTGACGGCGAGCAAGCGGCGGCTCCCTGCACCTTCCGGGTTGGAGATACAGTGCTTGTGGATTTTGAGAGAGGGTCGACCTGGGAGGAGGCACCCCTGACCATCTATGCCCTTTTTGAGGTGAGAGGAAAAGAGTGGCACCTTGTGCAGCTTGTCTTGTTGCATTGGGGCCCCCGTGGGGTTGTCTGGCAATGCCTCATCTTATCCCCCTCAATTGCTGCAGAATTTCGCAGGGAGTCATCACTAGCTTGTTTCGGAGTTAATGACCTCCACTGTCATGCCGCACGCCAGGCTGCCTATTCTGCTCACTGAGGTTCCCTTTTCCCACTCCTTGCCGTCTGCATTTGAGGGCGCTCCGCTACTGCACCAGCTGTGGTGCGGGGCCAGCGCCCTCAACCCCTTGCTTGTGTGGCCGAGCAGAGCACATATGTTTGTGTCTACAGGATGACCAGGGCTTGCCCTGGGTGGTCCCCCGCTGGGAGATGAGGTGGCAGGACTTGGTGGATTCCGAGGCGGAGCCGGGGCGCCCCGACCGCGTGCTGATGAGACGGGGGCGGCAGGTGTTCAGGCTGCGGGAGAGGGGTGAGGATGGGACGCTTCTGCTTCTAGGTGAGGCCCCCTGATTCAGGGTTCAGGGCATTATATGTTCACAGAAAGAATGCGACTACTCCCTTTTTGCATGCTGGATTAAGGTGTTGCATCTGGGGACTACATAGTCTCCTGTGCCATATGGTGTTGTGAAGCACACAGCGCATGACCTCTACATTGTGACAGGCGTGGTGCCGCAGCGCAAGCCACACCGCGTTGCTTGCCACCTTTCCATCTGTGCTCTCCTCCATGGAATATTTCCTTGTGCAATACGTTCTCTTGCTTGCTTGACTTGCAGATGACCTGGAGGAGAACCTCAACTATGTGACTGACATCTTGCGGCACTGCACGATGCGCCACGCTGAGCAGGTCGATGACCTGGAGGTGAGTCACCCTGGGTAGCACTGGAGGGTGTGAGGCACATACCATAACCTGAGCCCTGCCAAGCCCAGCATCCTTTCTCCTGACCTCCTAGCGTTTGGCTACTATACGGGCTCAGTTTCTCCCACTAACTGCTTTGGCTGTTGCATGCGCTTGTTTTTTTGGGAATGGTGTTCCAAGTAACTGAACAAATTTGCAAGACAGCAGGGCTGTTTGCGGTGCAGGGCTATGAGCAGCAGCCCGACTGCTTCTGGTACCGCTACTGCTTCGACCAGCGCTGCCTGCGCTGGGATTATTCTCCACCTCCTCCCACCATGAGTACATCATATGTCAACGGGGCAGCCAGCCCTCATCCTTCCCCGCAGTCAGCAGCACAGCGGCGGGCGGCTCTGCGGCGTGGCGGCCCTGTTTCACGTGCAGCCGCGGCCACATCATGTCATCATTGTGGGGCACCACAGCGGGGCCCGTGGGGACTTCAACAACAACAGCAGCAGCAGCAGCAGCAGCAGCAGCAGGCACCCCAGTGGCCCAGCCGCGGCCAGCACCACCAGCAGACCACCATGGTGGATGTGTTTGCTGGGCTGGGGACGGTGGCGCTGGCGGCACAGGCCTCGGGCTTCAACGTGGGTGTGTTGGTACCATGGTGCTGGCCTGGTATTATGTAGCACAGCAGGCATCGGGCCATGCAGATTGGCAGGAGCCAGCACTAATGTGTGTTTCATGTCAACCCTGTTTGAGCAGGTGCTGCTGGGTGTGGAGAAGGATGCTGCGGCTGCCGCGTCATTCTGTGCCAACTTCCCCGGCTTGCCAGACCCACTGATGACGTTGGCTGACCTGCTGGGGGCGGTGAAGGCGGGGGCGCCATGGGCACCACGTGAGTTAGTCAGGGTTAGTCAGGGGACGGAAAGCCTGCCAGGGAGCTTTCCCAGCAGCGCCTGGGCGGCTAGTCCATGTGAGGTTCCGTGGATGTGTTGAGCACCTGGGATTCGATTTGGATGCCAAAGAGAGAGGCCTTGCTTTAGGAGCAGGAACTTCTGCCTGCTCAACTTCCTGGTGCTGGAGGTCCTGAGGCAGGAAACACTAAAAGAAATGTTTTGGTATTTTGAGTTTTTAGCCAAGGTAGTGCTGAGTGCCCAAAGGGTTTCCATGTTTAGGAGGGTAATAGCAGCCGTAATCATTCGCCTGTTGGAGTTGCTGGTGCTGTGCCAGCTGTGGGGGTGTCTAGACCTTTTCTTTGGGGATGGCCCACCTGTGTGTCCACCTTGTGTCAACTCACCATAGCAACTACCCCTGGACCTTCTGGCTCTGCTGCCCACTGGCAGCCTCACATAGCAGCCCCTGGAGACCTAGTTCTGCCCAGCCATGTGCAGCTTTCAGACACAGGGCAACGCTAGAGTTCCCCGGCCTGCTTGGCACGTGTCTCATACTCTCGGTCCCCGTGCGTGCGAGGGCGTCTCCTTAACCCGCGCCCCTGGCTAGTGTCCTGTGGTTTTCCCAGGGCATCACTCAAGGCACGGCTATGGCTGTGCCCTTGAGGCCTGGTCGTAATTATATATATATTCATTTTTTCATCCCGCTGCAGGCCCCGGCAGCGTGACCCTGCTGCACCTCAGCCCTCCCTGCCAGGCCCTGTCTGGGCTGAATGCCCACCGCAGCTACCACCGGTTCGAGGAGCGGCTGGTGCCGCTGCTGCAGCAGGTGGGCAGGGCGGGTCTGTGCCTGGCTCAGGTGCTGTTGAGCAGAAGCAGCCTTTGCCAGTGTCTGGTTATGGTGGCAGGCAATGCGGTCAGAGAGTAGGTACGGGTATACTGGGCTGACAGGATTCTATGCAGTTATGCTCTGTGTCTTGCCAGTATTGATCCTCCTCGGCAGCTCCCAGCACCTTTGAAGGACAGGCTAGTGCTGCTGGTGGGCTTGCACCTATCTGAGCCGCTGGTTTTTCCTGCAAAGAGTACCTACCCAACCTCCGGCCTCTGGTGATCCTGTGGGCGGCTACTTATCCGCACTGTGCAAGCTAAGCAGCTGGAGTTGGTGCACCTGCCGGCGCATGCGGACATGGTGGCCCCTGGGACATGCCTTACTCATACTAGCAAGGGACAGCGCTCGCGAGAGTGTCCAGCCACTGGCAGTGTCTGTCACGTGCCTTCTGCAGTGTGTGGAGCTGGTCCGGCTCCTGCGGCCCCAGTATGTGTCGCTTGAAGAGGTCAAGCAGGTAAGCGCAGGTATTCACACAGCTATTGGGGTCCATGTACGTCGCTGAGAATACGTCAGAGTGGTTCATTACGTTCATGCCCCTTACATCAGCAGCCTGCAGCACTGAGAACACAACCACAGGGCAATGCTCCCCCCACATTCTGGCATGTGGGCTTAACATTTGCCAATGCTTGCAAAATGCCTTTCTGCTCCGGCCTCTGCCGCATTGAAGGGGTCGCCGGCTGGTGCTAGTTTGATGCCAAACCGGGGTTCGTAATGCGTGTGCAGTTTCTGAACTGCAAGCTGATCATCTACGGCAAGGAGTTTTCCCGGGCCAAGCAACGGCTGGCTAGTCAACTCGCCCGTGGTGAGGCTGGGGGCTTTGACGCGACGGGTTTCCAGTTCTGTGTTTGTCATGGCTGGCTGTGGCTTCCACTGGGTCAAGTGCCTCCTCCCACTCCCTAGACCCTCGGAATCAGCTGCCGGGCCAGCCTGTCTGAACTGGTCCACTGGTTAAGTCGCCTACCTGGGTTGGTGAATCCTGCTGCAGCAGGTTGTGGGGTGGGGAGTGACCATGCCAGGCCAGCTTGCTGGAGCTGTGCCCCTTCATGAGTTGCTGGGCTGGTGCTTCCTGCTGCAGCCCGTCGTGGGGAGGGAGGTGACGTGGCGGCGCTGGAGGAAGCCACGGCGACTCAGGCACAGCTTGAGCACATCCAGAACGTCACAGGTACGATGCAGTTGTCATGTCGAACAGTGGTGATGATGTATAGCTTTTTAGTATGCCTGGCGCCAGCTCTGTGAGCCCAGGGAGCAGCCAGCACAAGTGTATGCCCTGTTGTACTGTGCTAGGCGGCGGTAGGGATGGGGAGGCAGCCATGCTGTCACTGTCACATCAAGGCGAGTGGTTGGCATGCACTTTTAAGAACTTTCCCTACTAGAGGATCATGCCCATGGCACTGACCAACATACGCAACCTACTGGGTTGGAGGAAGCAGAATAGTGAAGCAAAACTACCACGTGAACCTACCTACAGCTCCAGGGTACCCCCTGCTGCTTCCCCTCTGCAGTTCGGCCGTGGCTACATGTGGTGCCGCAGCTGCTGGACCTTGGATACCAGGTGGATCTGAGGATCCTCAATGCCGCCCACTATGGCGCGCCCCAGTCAAGGAAGGTGGGGGCCCTTGGGTTAGGCAAGGCTCATGTCATGCCCCCAGGCCGGTACATGCTTTTGGTATGGGTGGGAGGCAATGCGATGTGAGAGGAAGGGACGGGTATACTGGGCTGACAGGATTCTATGCAGCTATGCTCTGGGTCTTGCCTCAGATCTGATGCTCTTGGCAAGACCTTACGCAGTATATATCCTGGCATCAGCCATGTAGCATGCTGGGCCCGGTAAGTGATATGACCGGTACATTCCAGTGCACAGAAGGAAGGCTGGAGACGCTGGCCGGGCGTCTTGCAAGGCGGCGCACTGAGAAAGAGAGCAGCTTGCGCAATGGATTAGTTGGCAAGGAGTAGCCACAGTCTCTTCGTGCGCATGCAGAGGCTTTTCATGGTGGCAGCACGATGTGGCCTGTCGCTGCCGCTCCCCCCAGCACCCCGGCGTTGCCTCGCAGCAGCCGCTTTGCGTGGCAGCGGCAGCAAAGCGCAAAAGGCCAAGGCAGCAGTTTCTGAGGAGACCAAGGACCCTTGCCTGCTGACACTGAAGGGAGGCCGGGCGGCCCTGAAGCTCCCCACCGAGGTAGGCAGGATGGCTTCCTTTTTTTTTCCAACAGGACTCGATGTTTGACCCCCCCATAGCTCCCTTCCGCCTCTCGGTTAGCAAGGCGTGGTGCTTGCTGAATTCCTGTGCCTTGCACATACATCTATACAGCCCCATAGGGCCTTCTTGGCAGAGCAACTGCCGCGGGCCCGGCGCATGCCATTGTGAAGCTCTGCATTGCAAACTGTGGCCATTTGCGGGGCAGCTTGGTGAGGGAGTGTGTGCTGGTTGTGCAAGGAATACATGTAAGCCTGCCTTAGAACCGGCGAGAGAGCCCCCGTCAGAAAGCAACTGAATGCATGACTCAGTGCAGACCACCTTTCTAGGCTTCAAATTGTACCCTTGCTTCCTTTTGCAGGGCTTGCGCCTCCCAGGGGCGGTGACTGTGGCTGAGGCCATCGGCGACCTGCCCCGGCTGCTGCCACGGGAGGGCAGCGCTGGCGGGACAGCCTCTGCACCGGGCAGCGCTGCCCAGCAGGAGCAGCTTGGGAGGCCCTGCATGCCGTACAGGCCGGCCATGGGCCCGAGCGCCTACGCACAGGTCATGCGGCAGGGGGCGGGGCCCAACCTGTGGTACCACAGCCTCCAGAAGCAGGGCAGGACAGGTACGGGGGTGGGCATAGCAAAGCATGGTTTGACATTTGGGAACTCTGCATGCCGGCGCCATGATTGCTGCCGCACTTGTCCTCCTCATGATGACAGCTCCATGAGCCATGGATACTCCGGTCAGACCCAGTGCAGGCAGCGGCCGTGCCGACCCTGAAGTTGTTCTTCACTGTGTGTAGCACAGCTGCTAGCAGCTCTTGTCCCTACCAACTCGCTGCAGGCAGCGGGCGTGTCAAGCTCCGCGGCCTGTTCCCCACAATATGTGGCACCGACGCCGGCCCGGTCCACCCCCTCGAGCCACCCCGGCTGCTGACGGTGGCCGAGTGGAAGCGAGCACAGAGCATCCCAGATGGCGTGGTGGTGCTGGGGAGCGAGGAGGAGCAGAGGCGGCAGATTGGTGAGCCCGTGGGACCCGGCACAGCCAGGGCCTGCTAGACGACGTGGACCTTACCTGTGACAAACCTAATTGCACATCTGCGTGGCTTGAGACATTCCTTGCATGCGCTCGCTGTATTGCCTAGGTTAGCGTCTGTAGCGCTGGCATCAGGTGGCCACCGGTAGGCCCCTTAGTGCCCACCGCTTTCCTGTGCTTACCATTCTGCCTTGGGCATGCACTGCGGGCCCCACCTACGCTGCTGTCACAGCTGCTGACCCAGAGTCAGTCACGTCCCTCCGATCGCTTACCACCTTGCCTCCTGTCTGTGCAGGCAACGCAGTTCCCTGGCTGCTGGCCAAGGCGGTGACTGACACCATCTACCAGGCAGCCACTGGGCAGCATCCTCAATCCAACTTTCCAGCCCTCAATCCCAGGGCCACCTCGCCAGGCGGGACCGCCGCTGTGCAGGCAACAGCAGCCGCTGCCAATGCCCCGGCTGCTGGCGGGCTGATCGCTGCTGATGCTGGCACTGTGGAGGGGGTGGTTAGGGATGAGCAACTCACCAGGGCACTGCCTGCTGGCAGGACCTCGGCGTCTGGCAGTCGCCCTGCAGAGAAGGTGGAACTGGGTGCGGCAGGCAGAGTTGCCGCTGCTGTAGGTGACGTGGGGCCTGACACAGCTGCCCGAGGGGCTGTGAGGTGCCTAGAGTTTGGTGTGATGCCAGAGCAGCAGCAGCAGCAGCAACAGGCAGAAGCTGAGGAGGAAGGGCGGCTAGTGAGGCGAGGCATGGGAGCTGCAGCAAGCCTTTCTTCAGAGGCAACTTTGACAGTTTGAAGTTGAACGAGGGTGGGACCTGGGTTGTGCACCACTCGGCAGACAACAAGTGATGGCCAGGCTTTGCACTAAGTTGGTGGCCGGCAGAGGTTGACAGCCTTGGGCTAGTGGACAGATGAGGGGTGGCCCCGTATGCCACCTGCCTCCTGGCAAAACCTTACATTGAGCACCCCATGTTATCATTTTAGCCTGCGCCATGCATGGGTGGCACGGTTTTGACATTGTTTCACCGCTCAATCCTTCACACACAAGTGGGACTTCCCGGTCCAACTGCTTTCTAAACTATGAATGGTACCCTGCCTTTTCAATCCTAACTCAGTGCCAGGGTGTCTTTAGTGGCCATGCCGCTCATTGATGTCGGCTGCCTTCTGTACCGAGCTGGGGACAGGTAGGATATTAGTATGGGTGGCAGGTAGTGCAAACAGGGAGTAGAGCTGGGCTGGACTGGACTGAACTGACAGGGCTGGATGCAGAATGAGCCTGAGTATGTCTTATTTATTGAGGGTGGCAGATAATGCGAGCAGGGATGGGGTACTGGGATACTGGGCTGACAGGGCTGAATGCAGAATGAGCCAGAATGTCTTATTATTTGCACTCACTCCAGTGCAAGAACCAAGGCACAGAGGCAACGGGACTGGAGCTGGACCTGACGCTGTCTGACACCTGCTGCCGTTTCCCTTTGCCACCCTGTCCTTCCTGCCCAATAGGCCTGCCCACTTGTTGATGTAATGTGGCCGGCACGCCCACATGTCCCAAGTTTCGAGCAACCAACTGTAAGGTGTTCACATGGGAAAGCTGGCTGGATCTACCATGCCCCTCAGCCCACTTCCCCACTGTCGAGCACCTGCTGCCTCCTTGCCGCCACACTGGCTCTGCGGCCCCTGTCCCTGGCTGCCTGGGCCCTCTTGAACCCCCGCTCTGCTGGCGTATCCAAGCCATACTCTTTTGCACGCTTACTCTGCACCCACTCCTCCTCCCACCCCGCAAACTCCTCCAGGCTGTACCGATACTTCTGGCACAGAACATTGTCGCTACATATGATCCAAGACAGGGTGGTCCTGACTCGTGGATCTCCCTTGCGCTCCAGGAAGGATGCCTACAGCAGGGTGATGAACTGCGAGAGCATTGCTAACAAGTCCTGAGGAAGCGTGCAGATGAATGTGGTACAAAGTTGCTGTCTATGCTATGATGTCGAGTCACCAGGACTCCAACTTGCATGCAGCACACATGAAATACACCCAGTGTCCTCTGCCGCATATCCTAGGAGAAGGACAGGCATCTCCCCCAGGGCTCTCGGAAACGAGTTGCTAGGAACGGTGTGTTGAGTCGCTCGGAGCAATGCAAACTTCACATGCTCCTCTTCCGTGCGGTAACATTTGAAAGTGGGTCTTGCAAGACACGGTACTCACCCTGTAGTCTATCTTGTGCAGCCCACTCAAAAGGTAGGTTGGAAAGTGTAGGAACATATCACGGGGGCACCTGCCCAGCACCACCTCAAACTTGTCTTGCAGCACGGGCGACGTGTAGTCTCTGCAAAAGAGCTGCGGCTGCCTGGACACCGAGTCACGAATCTCGCTCTCCGACAGACCCAATTCCTTAAGGTACTCAACATTTCCGTCCAGCGTGCTCAACGACATCCCCAGGAGCGGAGCACATTTGCTGACTGCCTCCACCACTGCTTGTCGGCCGCCCAGCACCCCCTCCAGTGCCGCCAGCACCGGCTGCAGCTTGCCATCCAGGCTATATGTGAGCATCTTTCCGTCTTGAAGCACTGTCCTGGTTAGCTGTCCCTCTGCAAAGCCTGCACTAATAGCAGCACTCATGCAAGGTGTACTTCACGTACTCCCATTCCAAAAGCATTGTACTGCAGCAAGCACTGATGCGTAGCCATGAAGCGGAGAGATTGTTAGCATGGAACTCGCCCTACAAACCTATGGTGCATGACCGATTCCAACATAGTCAGCCCCAGCCAGCTTATACCTCACCGTAAGTCTTAAGGTACGCCAGCTTGGTTGAAAGCGATTCCCACGACAGGGACAGCAGGCTGCCACCATACACCAGCAGCTTGGCCACCCCTTGCTTCAGGCCTGGCAGCTCGGCCAACAAGCTGTCCAACTTGGACAGGACACATTCATAATCCAACCACAACAAAGTATACTGGCCTCGCACGAAGGCTCGCAGCTGCTGCTCGTTCATTGGGCAGCGGCTGAGCAGCCCTTGCAGGTTGCGCTGCAGCGTTGTTACTGGGATGGCGAAGAGGGCTGGGGAGGACTGCCATAGTTGCACAACTTCTGCTAACCTAAAACCCCAGGGGCTCCGCCTCTAGCCAGGCAATCACGCCATCAACCACCTCCGGCGCTGCACACGCCGCACGGGGCTGTTTCACTAACACTTGTGCCCACTGACTGTCCATGACTGCAAGCCGCTGCTGCAAGTGTTGCTTGTTGCGCTGAACTCTAACAACATCCACACTCCAAAAATGAGCGTATGAGCGACTCGCCAGCCGTAGCTGCCTGGTGCTGACCTCTGCATTTGCAGCCAATCGAGCAGGCTCCTGGCTGACTCTATATCAAATGCCAGTGCGTCTGAATCGCGCTGAACCATATGTCTGAGGTCGCCAGCTGTCAGGCCAACCTCGTAGGCCAGGAAACAAATGCGGGCCATTAGAACCGCCGGCTGCACTTTCAACGTGCCAACTGCCTTGGCAACCCTGGCAGCATGCACTTCTGCTAGAACCTGGGCCAGCGGCAGCGTGAGCCGGCTGTAGTCTTCTGCCCGCTGCTGCTGCAGCTCTGCTGGGTCCAGGCCGACACTGGCAAGAATGGCTGCAACCCTCTTCTGACTGCTCCCTGTCAATCTGCTGGCACTGCTGCTGCTCTTGCTACTGCTGCTGGCTTCCTTGTTGTCCTTCTCTTCCTCCCAGCTGCCCTGCTGCCCTGCTGCTGTGGGCAGCAGGCGCCTGCGAGCGATGCTGGGTGCAGTCCTGCGGTGCTCAGACGTCGCCCACACCCTGCAGCATGAGTAGTCTGGTACTAGGGGCCTTGCTCTGGGCTTGCTGCAGGAGAAGCCGGCTGCAGCGGTGGGAGTTGCTCAAGGTATGTTTGTGACCAAATTGAGATTGTAAACTGCTGCCATTGGTTCGCCAGTTGGGTGGAGGCCCTAACATGGCTGGTTTGCTACAGTGTGCCCGGTGCAGGAGAAGCCTTGGACGGAGCGACGTTGCATTGGCGCATCCCTTACCTGCTCAGCTGCAGCCGGCAGGAGGCCTGCAGTGGCGGGGTCCGAAAGCGGGTCGCCATAGAACCAATATGTAAAGTCAGCTTCTACGGCTGATAGGCTGCATTAATGAGGCGGCTCTTGCTTTCTTGACTGTTAACCCAGGCTTTCCAAATCGTTTGTCTACCCATAAAACACGTGGTGGAACTGATCTTTACATAACAGGGTCCGTGATAAACCTTGCTGGACAGCAGATAGGGGTTTCTATTCCTTTCAGTCCCCCTTGGCTCGTAAAGGTGACAGAAGCTG